>PVJS01009112.1:0-51212 GCA_004027185.1 Glis glis
TGAGTATGTGGGGTGCGTTATAGTGTGTGTGTGTGTGTGTGTGTGTGTGTGTGTGTGTGTGTGTGTGTTTGAAAATGTCCCTGTTGCCGGGCATGGTGGCGCACGCTTGTAATCCCAGTACTTGGGAGGCAGATACCGGAAGATCCGGGTTCGCGGCCAGCCTCGGCTACTTAGTGAGGCCTCCGCAACTTCGTGAGACCCAGTTTCAAAGTAAAGTATAAAACAAATAGGGCCGGGGGTGTAGCTCGGAGGTAAAACGCCCCTGGATTCAATCCCCGGTACCGCAAAAAAAAATAAAGAAAATGTCCCTGTTTTTTAATAGAGCACTGCAGTACATCATGGGAGATACCCTAACAGGGACCAGTATGGAAGGCTAAGGGAATGTAGAGCAAAGAGCTAGGAGGATTTGTGAGAACCAGAAAGCAAATATACAAAGTTTATGAGTGTTTTAAATGCCATATGAGTGTTTTATAGGGGGGTGAGAAGACACGCCCACAGTCAGTGACAGCATACGGTGGGGAGTAAGGGGAGTAGTAAGTCTGGCAGGGGATCACTCCACACCAAGCCTCCAGAACTCAGAGGACAGTTGTGGGTTTTTCTGCTTCCCACAGTGATCTATCCCTCCCCCCAATGGATAGGGCTGGAATCCTATCTTATTTCACTAGTTGTGTGGGGGGGGGGCAAGTTGAAACCTTTCCAACGCTCAATTTCTTCATCTGTAAAATGGGGATAGCCCCACCTGCTTCTTCAGAGGGCTAGTGCAGGACTCTAATGATATAAAGAATGAAAAGTCCCAGCACAATGAACAGCATTCTCTTCCCTGGCTCTTTAAAGAACAGAAACTGATAGCCCCCTGAGGGCTTCTAAGATTAGCAACGGTCAGCCCAAATCTTTTTGTACCCATACCCCACCCCCTTTGGCCAGAGCCAAGGCTCTGCACCAAGAAGCCAGGACCTCTACTCTTCAGCAGTGGGGAGAGAAGAGGGCAGGCCCCTAGATGGGAGGCAAATCCAGGTGGGGGTATGGACATGGGCAGAGAGAACAGAGATACACCCCAATCATAGGCAAAAAAGAAATGGGAATTATCTGGCTGCTCTTTGCAGCTCCTAGGAATGGGACTCCATAGCCACAAACTAGCCATGATCTGTAAACTAATTTATACTAAAGCGTAATTAGTTGGTATCAGGCTAATTATGAATTTCTTTTGGAAGAAAGGATGAGCAGAGAGAGAAAGCCTGAAGAAGGAAGCAGGCAGGGATAAAAGTGATGTCATAATTCTATAAAGGTATGTTCAAACTGTGGATTTCAATCCCTACAACCACAACTAGCATACTCCAACACCTGCCTTCCCCTTCAAAAAAAGAAAGTTTATAAAACTAGAATCAATCCTAAGGTCAAGGTATTTCAACTAACACAGTCCTTCTAGACTACTGAAAAAGCCAACTCTCAGAGGGGAAGCCAAGTCAATGGTGGACGGAGGCTTCCCCTCAAAACAGTGCCCACATACCAGTGTTGACCCCTCATCACATCACGGTCAACACCATCCATCACCCTCGACTGGAGGACAGGGGTGAGCAATGGGTCTGCCGGTTGAACAACCTGGGCCAACCCAAGTCAGTTCAAGTGTTTTGCCAAAGAAGTGTCCCCCGAAATCCAGGAGGCTCCAGTCAGCCTATGGTGGGTCACAGTCCCAAGCACAGGACACCACTTTTCACAGCCAAGGAGCAGCAGGAGGAGCACTGGATTTAGCATGGATACAGCCAAGACCTCGCCCAGACACTGACTCTCCCGGTCACTAAAATGGTGTATGTGGGGTGGGGGGGACTGAGACTTTTTGGAGAGTAACCATGAAATCAGCTGCAAATGTGCCCCACATAGGACCTGCTGTGTGGAAGGCACTTAGTAAATCTATGTCCCCTCTGCCTGAAGAAGCCTAGTTCTCACTGCAGTTAAAGCCCTGGGACATCAGTTGGGACTGTCCTGGGGATTCCAGGCCCATTTGTTGGCTCCACTGCCCCTAAGGAGGGGACTGGCATAGAGAGGGCACAGGTACCAGGAACCCAGGCAGGCAAACGTGGAGGGCCAACTGGCCGCGGAACCTGCCCACAGGAGGCTGGCTAGTGACTTCATCTGCTTCACCCAAACCACGGAAGGCTGTGGAGAGCAGGCCAGACTGTCAGCAAGAGGGCGGGCACAGCACCGCAGGCCTTCAGCCCTAAGCGCTTACAAATGAAAGCTCTTTCCGCTTTAAGAACCCAGGCCCGAGAATAAACAATGTGGAAAGAGACACACGTTTACTCTGGTTTCAACACGCCTCTTCCCCATCCAGTAAAGGCCGTTCCCAGCTCTGCCGCTGAGGGCGGCCCGGAATAAAGTTAACCCCACCTGCCCTGGCTGGCAAACCGGGTCAGCTGCGGCAGGGTCTGCGAGCAAGACCCCTCCTCTCCCCAGGGCCAGGCAGACGACGACAGGGCGGGCTCTGCGGACGCCCCGGCCGGGGTGCTCCTGAGCCTGGGGGGAGCGCGAGTGCTGGGGGCGCGACGCCCAGAGGACACAGCCGCGGCCGCGCGCCCCAGCCCCAGCCCGGCCTGGGTTCCAGCTCGCAGCCGCCCAGGCCACTGACTTTTGGCCCGACTTAACTTCCTGTTATTAAGGAGGGAGGGAAACCAGGGTGTGGGGAAGCGCCCGGTGAAGAGCCGAGAGGACCCGAAAGGCGCGGAGCACAAATCCTGGGAAGCAAAGTTTGGGAATGGTCTCCTGGCCGATGACAGGCGGCACTGCTGGCGCGTCGCGCCCACCCCGCGCTGACGTTTGGATTTTCTAGGGTTAGAACTGCAGGGTTTGGGGTGTTGGAAGGCGGAGAAAGAGGTAGCTTGCGGTACCAGAGGGAGGCTTTTATTCCGTTCGAATTGGTTCTCTGCTGGCAGCGTCACCTGCTCGCTGCGCGCCCCCGGGGTGGGACTGAGGCCGGGGATGCTGCGGCCGCACCTGACCCTCCCGGGCGCGGGGCAGGGCTCAGAGTCCAGCGGGGCTGGCACGGTCCCCACCCGCGCCCGCGCGCCCCATCCCACGCCGCCCTCTCCTTACCGAGAGTCTCGCGGGCCGCCGAGCCTCGGATCAGCCTGCCTCCGCCTGGGGCTGCGGGCGCCGCGGTCGGGACCCGCTGGCCGCCGGCGGAGCGGAGAGATAGCGGGGCGGCCCTGCGCAGGCTTAGCCGGCCGAGCGCCTGCAGTTCTGCTCTGTGCAGTCGACCGCGCTGGGAAACGCCCCCATCGGCAGTACGGCCAATGACAGGGCATCCGTGGGCGAGGCCCCGCCCCCAGTCAGAGGCGCACGGCCAATGGCGGTGCGGCGCGGAGTCCGCCCCCGCTCCCGCCCCGTGGGGCCGGCTGTCACTGCTGCTGCCGCTGGCGCACGTGGGCCGAAGCCCTGCCCAGGGCGCAGGGAGCGGCCCGCGCTTCCACCGAGACCAGCTCAGGTCGGAGACCAGCCGAGGGCTGATGGGAGCGGGGAGTGGTGGCGCTGCGAGATGAGAACCCCGGTGTTGGTATTCCGGTGTGTCAGGGGAGAGGCAAGGGCTGGGCCTTAAGCTCCTTGGCCCGGCATCTGGAAAGCTAGCCTCACCGTCCCCTTTTGGACGTGAGGGAGCGGCATAGCACTTCCAGTACCGAGGAAGCCCTGGGAATCTGCTTCCTTACTTTGCTTCATGACCACCCCGAGCAGCAGCAAACTGCCCTGCTAGCTAATAGGCCCTCACCTGGATGGGCCTTGTTTTGGATAAAGCTTGTGGGAAGAGGGTCGTGGTGCAGACCATTTGTGTTGCCTTAGTCAAATCACCAAAGCAGCCTTTTTCTTGGATGTCACCTTAATCTCTGCCACTCTTTCTCATTTCCCATACCCCCCCCCCATAGCTCCAGAGAGCACCATTCACAGAAAACACAGTGTGAATGATGTGGGGCCGAAGGAGGAATCTGACGCACTTTATACAGTGTAAATACTGCCAAACACCTCGAGCAGATGGCTCGGGTAGGTAGCAGTGATCATGAAAGGAGGAGGATCCCCATGGCAGGCACCACAGCTGACTCACCTCTGGGGCCCAGGCCCATCCCGGGGCTTGGCCCAGTGTAGGCATCAGTAAATATTCTTGGGACTGAGCTGACCCAGAGGGAGGAAAACAGCCAGCCTTGGGCAGTGAGCAAATGGTACTATGTCTCCAGGCTGCAGGAATTCACCAGCACAAGACCACCGTCTAGAGAGACCATGTTCCCTTGCCAGGCAAGTACAAAGCAGCCCCCACCCAAACCTGGGGCATATTTTTTTCTCTACTTCTTACTGCATGATCCTACTCCTGGCATTTTGGATTTTCCCACGGTTGTTCTACCTGACAGCTCTTAGCATCCTTAGAACTCAATCAACTTCCTGCAGATGAAGTTTCCCCCAAAGCTATCCCTGCTCAGTTTGCACGACTCAGTCAGCACTGACACAGAGGAGCAGTTCTTTGCCCTCTACACATTATCTTGTTTGAGCCTGGATCTACAGGTATACTTCTTTTTATCATCCCTTTTCACAGAGATGGGAAATGAGATCATTAAGATAAAGCAGCTTGTCAAGGTGTTATGTTTAGTAAGGATGAGTCTGGATTTGAGGCCAGATCTTCCTGATTCCAGAATTGGCATGCCACTGCTGTGTCTGGAGGTTCTGCAGCCATGCTCACGTCTCTGGGGCACTGGGCAGGACAGGTCTGTCCCAGAAAGAATTGCTCTGGGCCTGGTCCACTGCCAGTCCATCCACACATTCTGCTGAGCTCAGGTCTGGGTGTTATAAGGCAGAGGAGATCCCACTGGCCTGGCCCTGCCTTATTTGCAGAGTGATATAGCAAACTCAAGGCAGCAAGGAGCTTTAACAAACCCTATTGCCTCTGCTCCCACCTTGACTTCACCAGACAAGACCTGTTGCTATTGCCTTGGACCTGAGACACCCAAGTGGGGAATGGAGAGGGAGGCAGAATCACTCACTCATTTAACAAACTCTACCAAGATCTATATGTGGTTCCTGTTCTCATGCAACTTATAAGGCAGTAGATGAATAATCCGAAGCACATGATGCTATGGGACCTGTATTATTTATTATTCAATTTTTAATAATTCCCATTGCCCGGGCGTGGTGGCGCATGCTTGTAATCCCAGTACTTTGGGAGGCGGAGACCGGAGGATCCGTGTTCGCGGCCAGCCTCAGCTCGCTCTCTCTCTCTCTCTCTCTCTCTCTCTCCCTGTTTCTCTCTCTCTCTCTCTCTCTCTCCCTGTTTCTCTCTCTCTCTCTCTCTCTCTCTCTCTCTTTTTCTCTCTCTCTCTCTCTCTCTCTCTCTCTACCTAGTGAGGCCCTCTGCAACTTCGTGAGACCCGGTTTCAAAATAAAGTATAAAAAATAGGGCCAGGGGTGTAGCACAGAGGTAGAACGCCCCTGGGTTCAATCCCCGGTACCGCAAAAAAAAAAAAAAAAAAAAACTCCCATTGCCTTATCTACAGCACAATGTTCTCCCTTCAGATTAAAACAACTTTGGCATGATTTCAGGAACACTGTGGGCCAACCAAGGTTAACAGAGATAGCATTGCTCAGTATAGAAGTTCTAGGAGCTGAAAAATTAGAACTTGCCAATGCCTTCCCAGAACATCTGCAACCTCTCCCTTCTCTACTCCCAATCTTTATCTTAGGGAGCTCTTTATCTTAGGGAGCTCAGGTGAGAAAGACCCTTGCTAGGTGGGTCTGGGGGCTGATTTTCCCTTGGATATAGGGCAAGCCGGGAACTGATGAGACTAGCTGAATAGGGAGAGATATGCCTTGGGACTTCCTGGGTCAGAGCCCCTCATCACTTCATACAAGCCACCCTTGCTGACCATCTCCCTTGGGGGTGGGAAGGAATAGGTTCAGGATGTCACAACTCAAAGCAGCTACCGGAGGATGCCCTGCTGGACTGGGACTGTCTGGGAGTTTATACATGTCAGCTCTTCAATGAAAAGATGACACAAGGTTAGGGTGGACCTTAGAGGAAATATTATCTAGCCTCTTACTTAACAGATTGAATGAATGAATGAATGGGTGGATGGATGGATGGATGGATAGATGAATGAAGGAAGGAAGGAAGGCCCAGAAACAGAATGAATGAATGAATGCCCAGAAGCCGAGAGGCACATGTGAGGGTCCCAGGGGAAGTGAGTGGGTTCCGGGTCTCCCACGCCCTTTCTTGTTCTTAGCATACCAGGCACACTCAACTTCCCGAAGCAGCAGCTCCAAATTTTATATTTAATAGCAACTGCTTTCCTAGCCCGCTTTTCTAGGATGCTGCTTGTGGAGGTTGTCTGGGAGATGCAGATGGCTACTTAGCATCAGAGGCAGGGAGAAAAGGAAGGCCCAGATTTGTCCCTAAAAATATCTTCCTCTCAGACTGAAGCAACGGGCCTCCTCAGCCCCACGCATGCCTGCCTCTGCAGACGCTCCAGCTGGCGGTTCCTGTCATCATCAGCATCCACCTGACAGTAATCCGAGAGGGCTGCGGGGGCTTCAGGCCTGGCTTCCTTTTATTTCTTGCCTAGCACCGTGCTTGAAGAAAAGTCAGCGTGGAACTGAATGGATTCCCCACGGGAAGGTCTTCTGCAATGAGGCCAGGACGCCTCTCAGGCATTTGATTGGCAGAGAAGAGAGTTGCAGGATGCTCTGATACTTCCTGCTCACCCCCGTGTATTCTGGGAAGGGCAGAGTAGTGAGTGTGGTGCTCGCCAGCTTCTTCCCAAGCCCCCCTCAAAGGACTTCAGTCTTTCAGAAGGAGGAGAAAGGCTGGTATGTACACAGAGTCCACTGACCTTGTTAAATGATGAGAAGAGGCTGTCTGGCCCCAGGCCACCTTGGGAGCTATCTTTGGAGAGGACTTTCTAGGCCAGGAAGCAGAGACATTGGTGCCTCCCTCCTACAGTCTCAGGAGTATGCAAGAAGCAAGATCACCAGGGCCTTGTTCTGGCCCCTTATCATCCTGATAGGCCTCAGAAGGCACCCATTGTTCATGGATATGACATAAAAGTTTTCAAGGTCACTAGGAACTCATCAGAACTACCACACTTTTAGTGGATTTTCCAGAGACAGTTTGAGAAAGAAATAGCATTTGTCTGGGACCTGCCAAAGTAAGTAACATTGTCCAAGACACTGCAGCACTTTGGGGAGCGTGCACATATTGCTAGCGTTGAGAAGAAGTCAGTGCTGGAGAACTGAGAGCTGAGAGCTGCAGCTACAGGCAGGTGATGTCCCCACCAGATGCACTGACCAGAGCAAATAGACACTGAGGGGGTGGGGTGTACAGAGGAGAGAGGAAGAAACAGGTTCAGGCAAGTAGCCCAGCCCCCGCCTTACAGAGACTGGGGAGATAGACAGATGTGTTCAAAGCCAACTGTGAAATCCAAGGGCACAATTCCGGTCCCTAGCGACACAAGAGATCAATGATGCCACAAATCCAGTGCATCCATGTGGCAGGCTGGGCTGCACCTGCAGCTCAGGTACATTCCCACAGAAGCAAACCTGAAGCCCATTCCACAACACACTGCTATAACTGAATGGAGCTAGGGAGGCAGCTCCAGGCGTGTGTCCCCAAGCCCTCCACAGAGAAGCGGGGCAAGGGAAAGGACAGGAATCCTCTTCTCTGGTCTAGTCCATGGAGGGGACTCACTCATATTCATCTGTCCATCTTCCATGCTCATCCCACAAACATGGACAGTTGGCTATTCCAACAGGTACCATAGCCAAGCAGTTAATAGCACAGACTCTGAAGTCTAGATGCCTGGGTTTGATTCCCAGTTCTGCCACTTAGTACCTGTGTGACCTTGGGCAAGTAATGAAATCTCTCTGTTTAGCATGTTCCTCACCTGTAACAGAGTAACAGGAAAGGGGAGACGCATGCATAGAACAGTACCAGGCACATAGCAAATGACATAAAATGGGGCTTCTGAGTACATATATACTCTACAAGAGGCATGGATTCTGTAAGCAACTTCGAGTCAGGGAGCTGGCTAGTTCCCAGCATCAAACCTGTGCTTATGTAACATCTTCTAGCCACATTTTGAGGCGGTACTGTTATCATCTGTACCTGAGAGATGAGAGAGGATGGCATCTTGGAGAAGTGGAGTCCCTGGCCCCAATTCTCCTGGGAGCCAGCATACAGCTGCAGACCTGATTGGTTGACTCCAAGCCTGTGCTCCTTAGGCTTCCCAGGACTCCTTGAATCTGTGCGGGTGCTGCAGGACTGCAAGGAGTCAGGGCCCGTGCTCTGAGGACTGAGGAGCTGAGGGAAGACTTCTTGGAGGAGACAGCCCTTGGGCTGAGCCATGAGAGATGGATGATGAGAGATGGATGGCAGGTCATGGGGCGGGGGGCAAGCACTCTGGGCAGGGGCCAATGGAAACATGAAATCAGAGATGAAGGGCAGAGCCAGGAACTATAAGAGCTTCCTTCATTCCTTCCCTGAGCAGGTGCTTACTGAGTGTCTGCCATGCTCCATGCACTATTGTTGTTGGGGGGTGGCATGGCAGTGTAGCAGTAAATAAAACATGAAAATAGCCCAAGAAGAAGCTGGAGAGGTGGGCAAGAACCATATGGGGGTGGTGGTGGCTAATATTTGTGTGGGGAGAGGCCATTGACTAGCTCTTATGTCCCCCTTATCCTGCTAACACCCTTGCCCTCCTAGCTGCAGGATGGGGCACAGATCCCAGGGCTGGCCAACCATAGAGTTCAATGGTGATCAGTACAATGGACATACTTATAACCCAAGCATAATTCTTAGGATTAGCTATGGATGCACAGAAAGAAGTTCTCTTTTTTCACAGAAATTAGGGCCACCAATAAACATGCTCCCTGTGCAACAGTGGAGACCTGACTGCAATAAGAGAGGAGGCAGGACAGCCCTGTAACCAGTGGATCCAGAGGTGGAAAAGTTCCAGCCTCCTTTCTTTGCATTTCTCCTGGCTCTGCCTTCTGTATCAGCTTTGCCTTCAGGCTAGTTTTCCTCAACGTAGCACGTGCCCTCGGCTCTTGTTGCCACCAGCCTCCTTATCCAGCAGAGAGCATTTCTGGCCCAGCATTCTATGCAGGAGTCTTGAGAGCCTCTCTCATTGAATTGTGTCCCAGGCCCACTTGAATGCATGCCTCAGCCAAGACAGCCAGGGGATTGGAATGTGCAGATTGTCTGTTTAGTCAGGGCCTCTTGGAGCTGGGGTGAGCTGAGCTCCCCCTGTCTACACAGTCTGCATGGGAAGCAAGCAAACACCTGAATGAAAACACCTGAATGAAAGTCAAGGGTAGCCGTGAAGGGAGAAGGAGGAGTATATGGGTATATGTCATAGAGGTATAGCAGATGCTCTTGGTTTCCATATATGCTGGTGGCTTTCTAATGGAAATACCTGTGCCTCTCTGTCTGAGCCTTTCCTCTAGCCTCTGCAGCAAGCTCAGCCAATACAAAGGGCTGGGTGGAAGTACTGGTAATTTTTTTCTTTTTGAAACAGGGTCTCGCTAAGTTGCCGAGACTAGCTTAAAACCTGCAATCCTAGCCAGGCATGATGGTGCACACCTGTAATCCCAGTACTTGGGAGGCTGAGACAGGAGAATTGCATGTTTGAGGCCAGCCTCAGCAACTTAGACTCTCAGCAACCTAGAGAGGTCCTGTTTCATAATAAAAATAAAAAGGGCTGGGAGTGTAGCTGAGAGGTAGAACCCCCCTGGGTTCAATGCCCAGTAACACACACACACACACACACACACACACACACACACACACACACACACACCTGTGATCCTCCTGTCCTAGCCTCCCAAGTACTAGAATTATAGGCATGTGCCACCATGCCTGACTACAACCAAGGGTGGTCAAGGGTTGGGGACATATATCCCCAATTTCTCATCCTCAAGGAGAATATCTTGGGTATTCTGAGCCCCGGATGCCACAGCAGTAACCTGCTCATTAGCACAGTCTAGCATGGCTTCCTTCCCCTCATGTCCTGCCACACTTCCCAGTCCTTTCCTAGTGCTTCTTGGGATTACTTCCCAACAGACTGCTTGCATTCAAGTTCTCATCTCAGAATCTGTTTTGGGGGCAACCCACCCTAAGAGAGGAGGGTCATCTCATCTGAGCCCCACACTAAACCCCTCAAGAGGAGACACATGTGGTATCAGCATTGCAGCCTCAGAGTACATCGCTCAAACAGCACCCAGCACATGGGAGGTGACAGTAAATGTTTACTGAAGGACTAAAAGAGAAACTATTTTAAAACAAACAAAAACAATCACTATGCAAGTTGATTGTACCTCCCAACCCCTGTTTCTCTAATCCATACATCTGGCCCACATGGACTCTCAAAAGGAATGTATGCTTTTTACCTTTCAGAAAGTCAGGTCATCCTGACATCCTCCCCTATTATCCATGCCCCGTTCCTGCCCCACCCACACACCACCACCCCCAAGCTTGGCTCTAAGTTGGGTGCATTTTGGAGTAGATAAATACTTTTTAATTAAAATGACATTTCTGCCTGACTGCTTTTTTCTAAAAAAAAATCTTTCTCCCTGTGCAGCTTGGATGGCAGAAGACTACCTACTGCAGCCCCAATCAGGGGCTCCGGGGGGGTTGGCCTCCCCCTTGTCAGATCAGTGGGGCCTGCAGGGGCATTCCAAGCATGACCCTGATGAAGCTGAGCCTATGAATAGAAAAGCCCAAACTCTGGGCAGGGGGTGTAGATCAGTGGTACAGCACTTGCCTGGCATGAGCAAGGCCCTTCATTGGATCCGTGGCACCACCAAAAAACAAATAAACAAAAAACCACAAACCAGCTGCAGAGGTCACATTCTGGTGGAGAGAGCTCAGGCTGTGGTAACCTGGGTTCCAAACCCTGCACTCGCTGACCTGTGACCTGGAGCAAGTAAGTTAATACCCCTTCTTTGTATCATCAGAGTGTAGGTCAAATGAGATGTAAAGGCATATTATTGGCTCTCAATAAATGTTAGTTGCTTTCTTTCCTACTTGCCAGTGTGGTGGTTTTGTTCAGTAGCAACTTACTAAACTAGAACTATTTCCCAGCAATTTCTTTCCTGGATGGTTCTGAGTTAGGACTGGCCACAGGGACATTTGTGTGAGACCAGGAAGCCACCTTTGCACAGAAGGTCAGCTCAGCACCCTGGGCACCACTGCGGCTCAGATGTTGGTGGCATGAGGCAGCAGCCCGGCTTCCTCTGGCTCCTGCAGATTTTCCTCCTTCAGTGCTGCAGAGGCCAGGCCAGGGCACATGCACCAGTTTAGTGAAAGTTACAGCTGCTTTTAAGGGTCTGCCATTGTCAAGATTGGAGGTGGTGAGAAAGAATGTGAATTCCACCTTCTCTAGGACTCCAGTTTGGGTTCATTTGCTCTTGATTTGCCCTACTTCACATCTGGGTTTCTTCTCACCTTCCAACCCTGTAGGCCCAGAGCAACTTCAGAGCCTCCAGTAGACATCTAGACTGCCGCCTTCTGTAGACCTCTGAGCCAGCTCCCACAGTTGTGTAAACTCTATAATAATATCATATTCCACATTGCATTAACAATCCTGCTTCCCAAAAACCCTAATTGACACAATCGGTGAATAAAACTGTCCCTTCTTAAGGGCCTATGATGCGCCCTATCTATCTTCACAATACCCATATAGGAGATCAAGGTTAGCCACCCCATTTTACAGTTGGGGAAACCAAGACCAAGGAGGTTAAGTCCTAGTCACTAGCAGAAGTAGGTTGTAAAGCCGTCTGTCCCTCTCCTGAGCCTAAGCAGTAGTCACTTAGTCCCTCTGAAACTGATGACAAACACGTATCTCATTAACTATAAAAGTACTGTAAATATGATGTATACTTATTAGAAATAGGAAATACTCTTAGGAATATCTGTGCCACCTCCTCAAAGAAGAAAAACCAATGATGGGGGGCAGGGGGTGGTAGAACTGCTGGACCACAGGCTAGGGACTCATTGGATAAACTGATTTGGGCAATGTCTCGAGAGAGAGGGGATGACCCCTCAGTGTATAGGCAATTCTGAAAAGAAACCACTTAGGGAAAAAGAAATGCAATAGTCCTTTCTCTGCAGTTTACCACTCAGCACCCGACAGTCCAGCTGGGAGAAAATCAAAGGAGCAATTGAGTGAGGGCTGCTCTGGGTGTGTGCCTGAGAGTCACAGGATCCCAGAACAAAGCAGGACAGCACAGGCCCAGCAACCTTCGAAGAATGCTGAGAGGTCAGCCCTCGGGTTCTCTAGTTCCCTGAGGACCCAGGGAGCATCTTGGAACAAAGCTTACACAGAGTGGAGCAAAGCAAATTTGTGTTTCGTGGGTCATTCTGGGCAGAGAATGAGAAATGGGCCCTGGAAGAGGGTCAGAGGGAAGACCAACAAAGAGATGGCATGAAGCACAGCCCATGGGCACAGCCTGGCTCTCTGTTCCTTTCCAGCCCTCTTAGGCACCGGCATTGTGCTTGGTGTCCCTCTCCCAAAAGCCTTCCCTCCTCCTTTCCACCCAGGGATGAGCATCACTCCCTTCAGACTGCCTTGAAAATTCTTCCTTATTGCCTCTGTTCCTGTCTCTTCTACATTCTGCAAACAGACTCACCCAGGTTCCTGGGTAGTTTAACATCCTTTCTAGTTGTTTCTTACATAGTTGTTTCTTTTTATTTATTTATTTATTTTTGTGGTACTGGGGATTGAACCCAGGGGCATTCTACCTCCAAGCTACACCCCCAGCCCTATTTTTTATTCTTTAATTTGAAACAGGGTCTCACTAAGTTGTGGAGGGCCTCACTAAGTAGCTGAGGCTGGCCGCGAACCCGGATCCTCCAGTCTCAGCCTCCCAAGTACTGGGATTACAAGTGCTTCTTACACGCCTATGGCATCTCCTTCAGAGAAGCACCCTGCCCCTAAAATTTTTTTCCTTCATACATTAAAACAAAGCTTTTCATTTTTTAAATCAAAGCTATGCCCAATCAAAAAGAGAAAAAAATGTAGATGCCCTCATCACCCAGATATCTGGACAGTTAACATCTTGGTGGCTACAGTTCGGATCTAGCATGTCCTCCAACAGCCCAAGTGTTAAAGGCTTGGTTCCCAGCTTGGTGGAACCTGTAAGAGGTGGGGGCCGGTCCAGGTCTTAAGTCACAGGGGTGTGCCCTCAAAAGAGACAGTGGGAATCCAGCCCCTTCATCTTTCTCTTTGCTTCCTGGCTGCCATGAGATGAACAGCTTCCTCTGCCACACACCCTTACCATAACATAGGCCCCAAGGCAATAGGGACAACCACCCATGGCCTGGAACCTCTAAAACCGTGAGCCAAAATAATCCTCCCCTCTTCTTAAGTTGATTATCTCAGGTATTTTGTTACTGTAACACAAAGCTGACTAACACATTGGTAGATGCCAATTAATTCACATTATATTATATTTCATGTACCTGTGAAGTCTTGTCATGGAGACAGTATGAAAGAGTGGTTAAGAGTTTGGGCTTTATAGTTAAATTTGCCTGGGTTAGAACTTCAAATCTAGTTGTAGGAGCTTAGATAAAATAGTCTCTGGAAACCTTAGTTCTTTCTTAGGTAAAATAGGGGTAGTAAAGTTGTTATAAAGTTGTGAGTATTAAATTAAGTGAACTATGCAAAACTCACTAAGTACAGCACATACTAAGACCACTATTATTGTGTGTGTGTGTGTGTGTGTGTGTGTGTGTGTGTGTGTGTGTATGTGTGTGTGTTAAAATACACATTTAAAAATCCACCATTTCACCCATTTCGAAGTGTAAAATTCAGGCTAGGGATATAGTTCAGTTGATAGAGTGCTTGCCTAGCATGTACCAGGCTCTGTATTTGATTCCCAGCACCACACACATACACAAAACAACTTTTTCAATAAGTGAAAAATTCAGTGATATTCAGTAAATTCACGAGGTTGTGCCACTATCACAATTATCTAGTTCCAGAACATTTTTATCACCCCAAAAGGAAACTCCACACCCACTAAGCAGTCACTCCCATTCCCCCTTCCTCCTGGCCCCAACAACTGCTAATCTGCTCTCTGTCTGTATGGAAAATCATTATTTTTTATCTTCAGGCTTTCTCTTGTAGTTTTTCCTGGTAGCTTTAATCATGGTCAAATTTCTCTCATTAGCTGGGCGTGGTGGCGCACGCTTGTAATCCCAGTACTTGGGAGGCTGAAACAGGGGGATCATAGGTTCAAAGCCAGTCTCAGCAACTTAGTGAGGCTCTCAGCAACTTAGTGAGACCCTGTTTCAAAATAAAAATTAAGCCGGGCGTGGTGGCGCATGCTTGTAATCCCAGTACTTTGGGAGGCTGAGACCGGAGGATCTGGGTTCACGGCCAACCTCAGCTCTCTCTCTCTCTCTCTCTCTCTCTCTCTCTCTCTCTACTTAGTGAGGCCCTCCGCAACTTTGTGAGACCCAGTTTCAAAATAAAGTATAAAAAATAGGGCCGGGGGTTTAGTGCGGAGGTAGGACGCCCCTGGGTTCAATCCCCGGTACCGCAAAAAAAAAAAAAATTAAAAAATAGGTCTGGGTGTATAGCCCAGAGGTAGAATTTCCTGGGTTCCATCCCTGGTACCACACACACACACACAAAAATCTCATTAAGCCGGGCGTGGTGGTGCACGCTTGTAATCCCAGTACTTTGGGAGGCAGAGACCGGAGGATCCGGGTTCGCAGCCAGCCTCAGCTCTCTCGCTCTCTCTCTCCCTGTCTCTCTCTCTCTCTCTCTCTCTCTCTTTCTCTCTCTCCTCCTTAGTGAGGCCCTCCGCAACTTCGTGAGACCCGGTTTCAAAATAAAGTATAAAAAATAGGGCCAGGGGTGTAGCGCGGAGGTAGAACGCCCCTGCGTTCAATCCCCGGTACCGCAAAAAAAAAAAAAATCTCATTAAACAAACCAAATTAAACTTTAAAAAGGAAACAAATAAAAATACAAATAATAGCAAACATAAACAACATAACATAAACATAAACAAACATATAACAATTATTTGACAAATGTCCTTGGGCCCCTGCCCTGCTTCTTACCACCAAACTTCTTGAAGAGTGGTCCAGCCAGACTTCCTCTGCACCCTTTATTCTCACTCACTGGAAACCCTGGGCCTGGCTCTTGTGAGGGTGGCAGGGCCCTCCTAGTGGCCGGATCCATGGTCTATCTTCAGCTCCTATCTGCCTTCGTTGCCTTCCACGTAGGACACTACTGACCACCCCTCCTTCTTGAAACGGTCTTTCCTTGTCCCCAAACACACCTTGTCCACCTCAGCTTCCGGCTATCCGAGCCCGAGCCCTGCTCCTCTTCCTCTCCATCTCTCCCCGGCAGCCACACCCATCACCCCTGCTTCCACTGTCATATAGAAGTCCATAGAGAAGACTTCCAACTCTCCCCCTAATTCCAGACTCATGTTCAAGGTGAGGTTCTCTCTGTCCCCATGGCGGCCCTACTCTTGGGCTCCTCTTGGGTTTGCCAGAAGCAGCCGGCTATGTACTACACTTCACTTCCTGGTCATTTTTGAGACATCTTCCTATGTTTTGAATCTTTCCCCAGTGTTGATATGTTGGAAATTTAATTCCCAGTGCAACTGTGTTGAGAGGTGGGACCTTCAGAGTTGACCAGGTCACGAGGGCTCTGCTGTCAGGAATGGATTAATGTTGCTATCACCAGAGAGGGCTGGTTATCTGAAAAGCAGTTTGTTATACAGCCCAGGAAGGCCCCCTCTTGCTCCTTCTCACCCTCTCAGCTTCTGCCATGGGATGAAGGCAAGAAGACCCTCGCCAGATGCTGGCACCTCAGTATCAGATTTCCCAGCCTCCAGAACCGTGGCACATATATTTCTTGTCTTTATAAATTACCCAGTTTGTGATATTCTGTCATAGCAATACAAAATGGACTAAGATAACATCTCAGAGTTGCCATGTCCAAATTGCATCATCCAGAACCGGTTCGTTGGTCTATGTTACTGACTCACTAATGGTATCAATATTCACCCAATTTCTCAAACTCAAATTTTCATTCACCTGTGGTTCCTCTCTTTTTCTAAATTTCCCTTTCCAACTGGATAAGAAATCCTATCAATTACAGTTCAGAAAAATCTCTTTCCTCCTATTTGCCCCTGTTGCCACCATCTTAATTTAGGTTCCCCAAATCTCTGTGAATTACTACAATGATCTTTTTTTTTAATCATTCACATATGTCCTTTCCATAACTGTCAGAATTATATCTTGTGTGTGTGTGTGTGTGTGTGTGTGTGTGTGTGTGTTACTAGAGATTGAACCCAGGGGCATTCTACCTCCAAGTTACAGCTCGGGCTCTTTTAATGTTTTTATTTTGAAACAGGGTCTCACTAGGTTGCTGAGAGTTTGACTACATTGCTGAGGCTGTCCTGAAACCTGTGATCCTCCTGTCTCAGCCTCCCAAGTACTGAGATTACAGGTGTGTGCCACCATGCACTGCTTCTTTGTCTATTTTTTTTAAATAATTCAATACATGGAACTCGCCAGCCCTGTTTTTTTTAATTTATGCGTAAGCTAGTTAAGTTGGGCTTTGTGTTACTTGTGAACCAAACTTCCTAACTCATCACCCTTTAAGCCAATGCTTCCCAGTTTTTGCTGAACACTAGAATCATCTGGGGAATTTTTAAAACTCCCAGTGCCAATGAAATCATAGCATCTGGGGAGGGGAGGAGATGTAAAGATCATAGGTGATTCCAATGCATAGCAAAATTTGGGAACCACTGCTACAAGCAAAGTAAGTTCGAGGCCAGTCTCAGCAACTTAGCAAGACCGTGTTCCAAAATAAAAAGTAAAAAGGGCTGAGTGTAGCTCAGAGGTGGAATGCCCCTGGGCTCAGTCCCCAGTACCACACTAAACAAACACACAAACAAACAAACAGGTATATGAGAGTGCAGTCTTTGGAGCCAGACTGCCTTTGCCCAAGTCTTAGTGGCCTAGGACAAACACTCAAATGCTCCCTGCCTCCCTTGCCTCCTCTTCAAGCTATCAATAACAACTCTTCTATAGCAGTGATATTGTCAGGATTTCATAATACATAATACATAATACTTAGAACACTTCTTGGTTCACAGTGAGCCCACACAAATTGTGAGCCTCTGTCTTCATCAGTTCACTTGTACACAGGTGGGTATGGAGTGTGGACTCCAGGGATTGGCTAAGAGGTGAATGGGAAGTGAGATGGTGGGGATGGTGAGGTTGGATGGCTCTTTGCAGAATCCCACACAATTGGAAGGGGACACAGTGTGTTGGAAGACAGAACAGAGAATGGTGTTTTCATTTTTCAGCTGTAAGCCTTGAGCATGTTCAGATGCTAAAAGAAAAAGCCAGGCGAGGAAGAAAAACTGCAGCCAGCAAGCAGAGGGGCAGAGCCAACACCAGATAAAGCTGGAGCCCACAGATAGAGCCTATTTGGGAGGAGATGGGCTCTGGAGCCCAGGGATCAGGAGGAGCCTTGGACCAGAGAGACGTGGGTCTCCCAGGAGACAGAGGATGGATGCCCAGGTGGTCACACCCAGGTGTGCTTCTGGCTGTTCTGCTTGTGCAATTGGTTCCTTAGGTGAATTTTGCTTGGATGTCTGGGAGTTTACTGCACTGGGGTGGAGATGCACTTACTGCCTGGTGGCAGAACAAAAGATTTGTAAAGTGCTCTGCCACCGCTGGCCTTGCCCTGCCCACGGTGCCAACAGCATGCAGTCAGGTGCTTTTCAAGTCACGGAATAGAGTCTGTTAACTGGAGAGAGGCCAGGTAAAGGCTTATTGTTTTGTATTATTCATCATAGAGAATTCAGTTTCTTTTAAAGGAACTCTTTCTGCCCGAGGGTAACAGAAAGTACTTCCTTATAAAGAACACAACTTCATAACAAGATTCACTCACTGTAATGGGACTGACTACACCTGTAGAGTCTTTTCATTAAAAGTACATGTGCTTAAATATTTGTCAGCAGAATCATTAGAGGCCTCTGTGCTGTTTTAAAGAGAGATAGTAAGCTAAGGTTGTCCTGGGAAATCGCACTCCCCCTCTCTAGTTCTGGTTTTTTTATCTGTTTAAAAAAAAAGGGTTGGGTGGGCCTTGGGCCAGCTTGCTTCCTTCCTCCCTTCCTCCCTCCCTCCCATCAACAAGTATAAATTGAGCTCCTACCGCAGGCAGGGCACGCCTGTGGGTGCTGTGGGGAGATAAACAAAACCCAACAGAGATAAACAAAACCCGATTGCACCATTGTGCCCCCCACTCAGTTAATTTGCAGTTTTGCAGAAACACTATAGTCATCCCCCAGGATTGGTTCTAGGACCCCCGCGGATATCAAAATCAGAGTTTGCTCAGGTCTCTTATGTTAAATAGCTAGCATTTGCATATAAGCTGTGCACATCCTTCCATATGCTTTAATCATCTCTAGATTACTTATAATGCCTAGTATAAAGTGAATGTGATGTAAATCATTGTTATGCTGTATTGCTTAGGAGATTATGACAAGAAAAAAAGCCGTACATTCAGTAAAGAGACGATTTTTTTCTTAATATTTCCATCTGAAGCTGGTTGAATCTGCAGATGCAGAACCCATGGATACAGAGGGCCAACTGGATAACCCAGATCACTCTCGTGCGGTATAGGTTTTTATCACCTTTCACGTGCACACTTTTGGTGGCTTCCTAATTGGTCTCCCTGCCAGAAGCTTCCCTCAGAAGCACGAGTCAATCCGCACGCCACCCTCCAGCCCCACCACACAACAGGCTCCGCCATGTTTTATTCTTCTACTCTTATTTTACTCTTTTCATCCTCTAGGTCTTGCAAACTCCTACTCCCCCGTCAGGGTCTGGCTCCTCGCTGTCCCTGTGCCCACACTCTTGGCAGAACAAATTGCTTCCTCCTGCGGTGCCAGCTCTAACACTCTAAACAGACCTCAGTTTTAGCTTTGATCATAGGATGGTCATTTACCTGTCTCCTATGATGGGGAAGGGACAGACCTTAATTATTTTGGTTTCCTCAATGCATGACACTTAGCTGGTGCTGAATTAATGATAGTGACATCATTAAATATCACACATGAGAAATGTGCAAAATCATTTCTGTCCTCCCAGGCCATAACTATGCTCATGGGGGAATCCCAGAGACTAAGGCCATGGGGATTTTTTTTCACACATAAGTATTTCACACATAAGTCAACAAAGTATAACACAGCAAACACTCAGGTGCCCACCATCCACAAATCTCACCATTTGCCATCCTTGCTTCAGATGTTTTTTTTAAAAGACATAAACATTATAGCTAATGCATACACGTTATCTCAAAGGGATCCATTCCTTCTGAATTGGAAGTTTGTCGTTCTAATACATGATTTTACATGTTTTTATATTTCTAAACAATGTTTTGTACTGTTTTCCTGTTTTTAAACATGTTAGCTTCATACAGATTTGTACTATATATATGAAATTACAATTTGTTTTTTTCTCTCAACATTATCCAGATACCTGCGGGCTTATTTTTAGGCCCTGTGTTCTAGTCCATTGTTTGTCTGTTCATGCACAAAGTTCTTAATATCAGTATATCTGTAATAGGTCTTAATAGCTGATAGGGGAAGTCTCTCCTCCTTGTTCTTCAAAATCACTTAAGCTGTTCTTTGGCCTTCTCTCTTCCATATGAATTTTAGGATCAGCTTTTAAAGGTTTAGAAAGTTCCTTAAATTTATTTATTAATTTGAGAGAAGTTCTCTCTTTATGGCTCTGAGTCATGCCGCCCATGAGCATGGTACAGCACCCAGCGGCTCAGGTCTCCCTCTGTGTGATGTAATGAACTAGAGCATCCCTCCCAGAGGAACCCCTGGGGTGGAGGAAAGAGCATCCAAGAGCTGAAGCTGGATCAATGCAGAGCCCAGCCGGCAGGAACGGAAGGCAGATTGCTCAAGCCCATGGCTGAGGTCGGGCAACCCAGAGATGGCAAATGCACTGACCGCTCGACTGCTCTGGCCTCCTGATGCCACTGTGGCAGATGTCACTGTCCACCACAGTGCCCTCTTCCTCCAACTCCAGGGCTTTCAGCTTCCCTCCCAACCTGGCTCCACAAGCAGCTCCCAGAGCAGCCAAAGCTTGCACTCAATGAGAAACCACTATGCCTCCCAGCCTAAATCTCTCTAAGCAAGCAGGGACCCTATCACCACCTAATGTGGATGGCGTTGAGGGAGCACCCCAGCCTGTACAGGGCTCTCAGCCCACCCTGCTCCACAGACAGAAGGATAGGCAGATCAGACACATAACTTCCTTTGCTTCCTGGGGTGAAATAGGATTTTAGGTAAACCAATTAGCTGAATAGACTGAATGGAGAAGTACTTTGCTGCAGAATCCAGTTTTGACTGCCTTCAGGCTGCTCTGTGATAAAATGTTCAGAAGCCCTTAAAATCCGGTCCCTGAGCGCCTGGCAGTGAAGCTATTTATATCTGCTTCCACTGCTTATGGAAACAAACAAGTGCTATATATGATGACAGAGATGCCGACAGAGGCGGGCTCCACCTCTCAGCCTTGCTCCTCTGTACCTTTTGCACCCAGCACACAGTGATGCAGATGAGAGTCAATTAACACTCACCCAGGAACTATCATGTGTCCATCCTGAATTAAGTGCTTAAAAGATAAGAGCCCCCTCATCCTCACCACAGTGGCAGGTGGGATGCTCCCCATTTTGCACAGGAGAAGCAAAGGCTCAGGGAGCTCAAGGGACTCATCTGGTCAGGGCCACATAGCTGGTGGAGGATAGAATTGTGAGCTGAGATCTATGGACCGGTGACCAAAGAATCTGAGTCCAGCACATGTGCCCCTTGCTGTCTGCTGTGGAAGGAAGGAGAGGAGGAAGGACAGGAGAGGGAGAGAGGAGACAGAGGGGCCAAAGAAAGACCATGGAAGAAAGGAGAAGGAGAGCCAGACATGGTGACATATGCTTGTCATCCCACTATTTGGGAGACTGAGTCAGGAGGATTGCAGGTTCGAAGCCATCCTCAGCAACTTAAGTGAGACCCTGTTTCAAAATAAAAAGGGCTTGGAGGTAGAATGCCCCTGGGTTCAGGAAGAAGGAGAAGGAGAAGGAGGAGAAGGAGGAGGAGGAAGAGGAGGAGGAGGAGGAGGAGGAGGAGGAGGAGGAGGAGGAGAATGACAACAACAACGATGATGACGAGTACAAGAAGGAGAAGAAGGAGGAAGGAGGAAGATGAGAGAGGGGGAGAGCAAGAGCACAGGGAAGGAGGGAGGCTGGTGGTGGTGGCACCTTCAGGCCTGTCCTGGAAAGGAGGCCTTCCTTCCCCAGGGTCTATGTCCTAGGTCCTGTGATCACCCACTCCAGGGTGATCTGATCTTTCCAGGGTGATCTTGTGCGTCCCTTGGAGGAGAAAGAGGAGGGAAGGAGGAAGAGGAAAGCAGACTTGCACCACTGAGGATCCTTTCTGATGGCAAGCACAGTTCATAGAGGCCTGATGGGTATACGAGAGAATCCTGAGACCAGTTACCAAGGGGGCGCTGCCCTTAGTGATGGGGACAGAAAAGCCACAGCAATCCTATGACCCTGTAACCTGGCAGAGGGACTCAGCTAAAAACCAAAGGAAGCACCAGAGAGATAACCTGGGGAATGTAACTTGGTTAAGCATAAATTTTAAAAACGTTTTTCCAGAATACAGAAGCTATTTATCTCTAGGGGTGGATCTCTGGCCATTTTTGTTATTGTTTACTTGTTCTTTTACATGTGTGTATTACAGTGGACATGACTCCCTTCGCTTACCTGGATTTGCAGAGCACTGTTCAAAGGTTGCCCCCAGTCTCAGAGGATGGATGGGGAGTGTGCGTGCTGAGGGTGGAGCTGTGGGCTTGAGGAGGCCACTCCTGAGCTCAGACATGCAGGTGAGCTGGCCATGAGCGAACTCACACTGCCAGGGCATTACCTCAGCTGGGAAGGAACCTCTCTGGACTCTGACTTCACTCTCCCTCCCTCTGCCCATCCCTGGCTCTGGGGTGCCTCCCTCTTCTGGTAACTGCTACAGGAGTTCTAGGAGGCCTACTCTCCCCCCAAGCTCTCTCGGGTATGAGTTTAATTAAAAACCAGTCTGGTTTGCCCCTCCATAGGAAACAGGGCAGACAGGATGTTGGTGCCAAAGCAAGCCAAAAACCAAGTCAGTATGGGAGGCATTTACCAGCTTCCTGTCAAAACCCTTTGGGCTCAGCTACAAGGCCTGCCAGGACAGGAGTATCGGGGCCTGGGCACTCGGGGGAATTAGCAGACTGGCTTCAGGCCTAGCAGGGATGCTAGGGCACATGGGCCCGGCTCTGACAGGAAGAGTCTCTGGCATTTGCCAGGGATACTTGCCCTCAGGGGGCAGCAGCATCTTGCTTCTGAGGGGACTTCCTGATTGATAGTGGAAGTGGTTTTGGATTTAGGAATAAGGTCTGGCCCATAAAGGGAAAAGATAGGGGACTTTAGCAAGACCTTAGAATCCCAGCCACATGGGGGCTAGAGGACTCCCTGCCCCCCGGGAAACCTGTGTGACCTGGAGCAGAAGCTCAGCCACCTGACTAGGATGGGGAAAGGCTATAGCTGAGGATACAGGTGGGGGCCCAAGGAGGGAGCTTCATCAGGAATGCCTGGGAGACAAACACGGTCTCTCTCTCCCACTGCCCAGGTGGAGCTCCCGCTGCTGGGCAGGGCTGGTTTCACTGGCTCGTGGGCCTAGGAGAAGCTGAACAGGACAGGATCTGCAACCCTCGCAGATGGGCCTGGCTGGGGCAAGCAGAGATCAACGCCTCCTTTCTCACTCTACAGATCTAAGGTGCGCATTTTAGCCTGAACCTGCTAAATATCTGATTTCCCTCTCTATGGTATTGGCAAAGCACTTGGCTAGCACTGGCAAAATCAGTTCACTTTTGAAATTAGACAATTGCATTTCCTCATGCACATATTTAAGAGCCCTTATAAAAATGGAAAAGAGGAAACGGAGACACTGGGAGGTAAAGGGTACAAGTTAACAGCCACCAAGCAGGCCACCTCCCTCCGCAGGCAAAGGTCACTGTTCAGTCACTGCACACTTCCCCCGGGCCTGGAACAGCTGATGGCGCTCAGCAGGGCCCTGCCTGCCGTCCTCTCCACCTGCTCAGGGGTTGCCATGCCCTGTGTGGTTGAGTGAGGATCCAGAGAGGGTGGATGGAGAACAGTGCTGCAGGGAGGAAGGGTCCCTGGAGGGCAAGGGGAGTCTCTCTTTGTAATGCTGTTCAACTGTGGTAGATCTTATTTCCCAAAGATGGCCCCAGCGATATCTCGCATTCTTTTTGCTCGTTTGCGATGTAGCCTTGCCATGTCCCTATCGAGAGGTGGCATCTGCTTCTCCGCCCCCTTGAAGGGTAGGATGCTGTGGATGCTTGACAGATGGAATGTCGAGAAGTATCACTGTGCCAGTGTTGCCACCACCCTTCCCTGGCTGGCGGCTTCTCTTCCCGCCTCTTCTTGCCGTGCTGTGAGAAGCCCATGCCTCAGGGAGAGATCACGTGCACTCTGCAGCCCAGCTGAGCCCCTGACAAGAGCCAGCATCAAGTTCTGGGCTCCTGAGTGAGCCGTCCAGCCCAGTTGAAACCTTAGGGGACATGGCTGTAATCACATGCAAGGCCCCAAGTGGGCAGTGCTCAGCAGAGGCTTGTCAATGCACAGCACCAGGGAGCCCAAAATAAGAAAATATATAATAACTCATTTTAGGCCACTAAGTTTTGGGGTGGTTGGTAACTATGCAATAGGTAGCTGGAGTAGAAATAGATTACCCTGAAGCATAAGGCTTCAAACAGCCACCATTTATTACATCTCATGAAGCTAGTTGCTCATGTGTCTTCAGTCAGGAAGATTGGCTGGGGTCTGCTGGTCTTGGCCTCTGCTAGGACAGCTCTGTTCCATTCCATTCTTTGGGCTCTCTCGTTCCCCAGCAGTCTAACCCAGAACTGCTCTCCTGGCAGTAGGAGGTATTTGAAAGATGAGAGAGAGAGAGAGAGAGAGAGAACTTAAGCTCTTAAGACTTAAGCTTGAGCTGGCATACCGTCACTGCCACTAAACACTGCTCAAAGGAAATCTCAAAGCCAGCTCATATTCAAAGGATATGAAAATGGATTTTATTTATTTAGTTATTTAGTTAGTTTTGGTACTAGAAATTGAACCCATGGGCATTCTACCTCTGAGCTATACCCAGACCTTTTTTTTTTTTTTGCAGTACCAGGGATTGAACACAGGGGTGTTCTACCTCCGCACTACGCCCCCGGCCCTATTTTTTATACTTTATTTTGAAACCGGGTCTCACGAAGTTGCGGAGGGCCTCACTAAGGAGAGAGAGAGAGAGAGAGAGAGAGAGAGAGAGAGAGAGCTGAGGCTGGCCGCGAACCCAGATCCTCCGGTCTCCACCTCCCAAAGTACTGGGATTACAAGCATGTGCCACCACGCCCGGCCTTACCCAGTCCTTTTAATTTAATTAATTAATTTATTTTTAAACAGGGTCTCGCTAAATTGCTGAGGGCCTCAAAAATTTTCTGAGGCTTGCCTCAAGCCTGTGATCCTCCTGTCTCAGCCTCCCAAGTTCTGGGATTACAGACATGTGCCACCCTGCTTGACTTTGATTTTCTTTCTTTCTTTCTTCCTTTTTTTTTTTTTTTGAGTGTGTGTGTGTATCTGTGTGGTACTAGGGATTGAACCCAGGGTGTTCTACCTCTAAACTATACCCCCAGCCCTTGTTTTTTTGTTTTGAAACAGGGTCTCACAGGTTGCTGAGAGTCTAACTGAGTTGCTGAGGCTGTACTCGAACCTCCTGTCTCAGTCTCCCAAGTATGGGGATTACAAGCATGTGCCACCATGTCAAGCTGATTCTATTTCTTGATGGAGGTACAGAGAGTGTGGGTACTGGAAGAGAGAGTATTGTGTCTATTTTTGTAATTAGTCTATCACAATAGCTAATAGAATATTAACAGGTTTTCAGTCATGAAATATAAATCCCTCCTCTGTTTTTGGCTTGCACCTGTAGTCAACACTTTGGTACTTAAGATGACTTTTCCTTTAGCTTTCTAGACTCTGTAAAGGAAGGCAAGAGAAAAGGGACCATGTGGAGTCTCGGTAGCCAACCCAACTTGTCGAGTCCTCTAGCACCCTGCTCTTCAAACAGTGCTCTTTGAAGCCCTGGGGCACTGTGGTGGCCTCTTGGACTACAAAGAGAAGGGTGAGTATAAGCAAGAAGAACTTTGGGTCCCCACCATAACCAGGGAAGGTCTGTTCTCTCTCGGGAGATTTCCTTTGGAGAAATACTAGGCAGCTTTAAAAAATAAAAAGACTTGGAATCCACCAGACTAGACCAATGTCTCAATCTTCTAAGAAAGCAAACAGTTTTAGAAGTGTCTACCCCAAGTGACTCAGCGGTTGAACATCTTAGCTGATTTTAGAACCCTGTCTGCTGACCCAAGACCAATTCTCCTCCCTTACTTTCCCTTCCCTCATTGGGTTCAAGATGGCAGAGGATTTCTGTAGCCTGGTGGATAGAGGGAAACTGAGGAAATCACTTTTCAGTCAATTCTCCACTTCCCCACTAAGCGAGACCCCTCATAGCCCTTGAACCCTGAGCCTCAGTAACCCCCATCCCTCATGCACACACCCTTACATGATGGTCCCTATAAGGCTTGATTCCCAAAACCACAGTAAATTCAGGGCATCGTATTGGCAGTGGGCGGGGCTGGCTGGTCACCTCGGGAGAAAGAGCAGGGGACATTGGTACAGCTGATCCCACAGGAGCAGATGGAGCTCCATCTGGGAAGAAGCTCATTTCAGGAGATGGCAGGGCTAGCTTGGAGGCTCTGATGTCCTTGTTCTCCTCCCAGTGTGTTAATTCCATTTCTTCCCAAGTAAAATTTTTTAGGACATGGGCTATTTATAGAGCCTCCTAAGCCCTTTTCAGTCTGTTTCCTGTTCAAGTACTGCATTAGTCACCAGAAAGTATCTCAGGCAACCTCCCATCCCTGCCTGATCCCAGCCACAGGGATGCTGGTCAGACTCAGGGCAGATCCCAGGGGGCAGGTGGGAAGAGGAGGAGGTAGGGGGCTACTAGGGAGGCAGAGGGGAGAGGCTTTTGTCCCCCATGCTTGGTGGCATGAGGCCCCGAGCCCGGTGGCTTCCTGGAGTTTGCTTGGCCCTCAGAGACACAGCAGTCGTGGAGGCACCTCTCTTTGGCTGCATATTTTTGCCATTACTTGATGACCTATTTGTATGCAGCTCCTTGCAGAAAATTTCCTCCCAAGCCATATAAGGTGATTTCATTGCACCACAGACTGAGGCTTCTATCTGCAGTCAGTAATCAAGGTTCCTTCCTGCCTTCCCCCTATCATTTCTATACATCCTTTCCCATCGGTTGTCTAGGCTGCTCCCAGTTCCCTTCAATCTCAGTTCTCTCCACACATGGTTGGTGCTAGGAATGTACCAGCCTCATCTGATTGGAGGGAGCTGGAGATCTGAGCTGGGTTCTCGTACCCACAGGCCCATGGAGCAGTGAGCTCTGCAGCTGAGGGAACAAAGAGGGGACTTCGGGCCAGGGAATGGCAAAGAGGGCAGCAGCCAGCCCACCATGCCCTTTCACTTTCCTGTGGCCTTGCCCATCCTGGTCTCTGGCCCAGAATGCATACCCTAACTTGACCATGGTGAATGCATCAAGGGATCCACTGCTGGAGAGCACCATCTGGCCACCCCAAGCCACCTTGAGCACTTTGGTCAACTTCTACAAGTCCCTAGTAAAGGAGTTGGGTGTACAGTTTTAGATCCTGAGCTTTCTGACCCTGAACTTTCTGGAGACAAAGGAGAGAAAGGTGCAGGTAAGTCCGATGTTCTATTTGCATAGCTTGTCATCGGATGGCCCACATTCCAGAGACAGAGATCTTTCCACACTCTAGCCTTGCTACTCCCGAGCCACAAACAAGGAGACTTTTGTCCCTGGAACAAATTTCTGAGGGTCTCGAAGATGACTTGTTCTAGGTCCTCCTTGGGGACATTGGCCTTCTCAGTCCCAACCTCAGTGTTGCCCAACTCAGAGCAGGCAGGGTTCCCTAATGCCATCTGGTCAGAGAGCACTGCTCTGTGCCAGGCTGCTCGCCAGGGCTGCGGAAACAAATGCTCAGAAACGGCCTTGGTGGGAAGGCGCATGAGCTCATGCAACCCTCCTGTCCCGCTCAAAGCTGGCACACACCAGCACCCTGAGCAGAGGAGGTGGAGGAAACAGGACATGAGACGTGTATGCCAGGCACCAGCCCAGGCCAGGCATCCCAGGGCTGTTCTGAGCTGTGATGCACACTGACAATCTGCCCAACTATTTTTATTTCCATTTGGTTTTCATCCTAGGAAATTCATTACAGACTGTCTCCCCGCAGAACATACTCAATTACATCCTTGGGAGGGCGAGGGCCCAGAAGACAACATCGGGGATGGCTCAGTCAAGCTTAGTCAAGAATGAGCTTGCTTCTGCCAGTGCTGGAGGCCTTGGGACCAATTCCCAGGGGTTGGGTGATCCAGGAGCTGGGTGGGATGTGAGTACCAGAGAGGGACTTCCCTTCTTTGGAACCGCGATGGAGGATTTTGCAGCAGTGAGCATCTGAGTGATGCCCTTATCCAAGCTGCTCTTTAAACAAGGCCCTCTCCCGCTTCCCCTTTTTAATTATGAAAACCAACACATATGGAGACAAGTGCATAGAGCAATATCTATAAAGCAAACACCCATGCCAGGAAGTGAAACGCTGCCAGCGCTCCCACGCCCCTTGCGCGTCTCTATCTGATCACACTCTTCTCCCTCTCCCAGACTTCTATGGAGTCTACTTACTTTTCCTTTAGTTTTGCCACCTGAGTTTGCATCCTGACAGAAAATAGTTTCCTTTACTTGTCTTGAGCTTTTACACGAATCGTGTTGTGGGGCTTCTATATATCTTGCTTCTTCTGCTCAGTTACTTTTATGAGATCCATCCATGTCATTGTGTAAGCCTTGGGACATTCATTTCCTTTTCAGAGCTATATGAGTATTCCACTGGATAAATGTACCTGGTCTCTTTATCCATAGTGCTGTTGATGTACATCTGGGCTGTTCCCAGGTTTGGGCTATTATGAGCAGTGCTGCAATGAGCATTTTTTTTTTTTTTTGCGGTACCGGGGATTGAACCCAGGGCCGTTCTACCTCTGCGCTACACCCCCGGCCCTATTTTTTATACTTTATTTTGAAACCGGGTCTCATGAAGTTGCGGAGGGCCTCACTAAGTAGAGAGAGAGAGAGAAAGAGAGAGAGAGAGAGAGAGAGAGAGAGAGAGAGAGAAACAGAGAGAGAGAAAGAGAACTGAGGCTGGCCACGAACTGGCATCCTCCGGTCTCCGCCTCCCAAAGTACTGGGATTACAAGCATGTGCCACCACGCCCGGCCTTTGCAATGAGCATTTTTGATATGTATGTCCTGGTGCAAATATGCGAACATTTCTCCAAGGTTTATACCTAAGTGTGGAGTTGATGGACCATCTAGATAACTAGTGCATAGAGCATTTCCAAGGGGGTTGCACTGCCCCTTGCTCTCTCTTGTTGGACTTGCAGTAGCTATGCTGGGAGAGGCCAACCCCAGGTTCAGAATTGCTGGTTCCACAGGGAGATCTCCTGTTGAGAAGCCAATCTGTATGTGCCTTTGCTCTTGCCCTATCTCACAAATGGGGCCTGTCATCCCCCGCCTCTTTTGTTCAGGCCTTTGTAATAACATTTCCCTGGTGCTGAGCCCAGTGCTCCTCCTCTCTCAGGCTCAGTTCATGTGGTACTCAGACGTATCTGCTCAAGGACATTGTGGGCAATTATCTGAAGATTAGTCCAAGAGTGTTGGGGCCCCAGCGATCATATAGGAGGTCAGAGGAGATTACTCAGGGTGAGCAGGGCTGCTGGCAGGGTGGCACTGCCAAGTCTAGGACATGAGGCATGATGGTTCCTCATGGAATCCTGGGTCAGGCAAGGGGAGGAGATACGAGGACTATCACTAGTCCCAGAGACCTGGAACATCCTCGAAATAGCCTTTACAATAGCACAACCTTCATCATTCTTTATATTATGACCAAAAAAATCAACTCAGTCTTAAACAAAAAAATAGAAAGAAGAATTTATGAGCTTGTGACAAAATATAATAGAAGGCCTGCTTCCAGGAGAAGCTTGATCCAGAAGCTCAAACAAATATCATCAGACTCAGGTTCGTGGACTATCTTGTGTCTACTTGAGGAATGTTAGCCTTTGCTAAGAAGGGGTGAGATAAGGCTGCGGAGGAAATATGTGATTTTGGAATAGGAATGGAGGCCAGTATTTTAGACTGAGGCCAGGCATCAGCAGGATCCATAACCAGGAACAACTCAGGGAGTGACCCCCATATCTGGACACAGTAGGTGTCCCTGAGTGTTCCAAGTGCCTAGTCGTAAGCTTGGGAATTGGTGGACTCATGTAACCCTATAAAGGCATGTTAGCATCCTCAGATTCCTGAAAATATTAGTCTATTATTATACTGAGCATCTGGGAGGGGACTCCCAGAGAAGAAAGGGGGGGGAGATGAATGTTCTTACTAGACATGAAAAACCTGAGTGTATTTTCTATAGTAGAAATTGGGTCCTGAGGCTTGATTTAAGATTTGGCACCATTTCCGGGTAGGTGCTGTTGGAATTTCTGGGACATTTCTGTGATATGTGAGACCAAAGGGACAGAATATTTTTAACTCAGGGCTGTCTTGGAAAATCCTAGAGGTGTAGTAGCTGGTGCTGTTTTAAATAACATTTATTAGGGGTTTTGTTTTGTTTTATTTTGCTTTTTGGTGCTAGGGATTGAACCCAGGGCCTCGTACATGGCATGTTAAGCAAGTGTTTTACCACTGAGCTGTAACCCCAGCCCCTAGGTGTTTTTTTTATTATTAATACAGGAAAAAGAAAATAAAAATCAAGTGGCCCAATACCCCAATGATGAGATAACCACCTTGGCATTTTTCAAAATAACACCTCTCCATGTTATTTATACAGAAAGGTACAAAAGGAAAGGGGCAAATCGGCTTCCCTAGTCCCTTCCCTCAGGGCCCACTAGTCAGAGTTTCTTCTTCTTTGTTATGGTTTGGATGTAGAGTGTCCCCGGGAAAAGCTCATTGGCAAGTATTGGCAATGCAAAAATGTTCAGAGGTGAAATAATTGATTATGAGGGTTCTAACCTTATCAGTGAATTAATCCATTAATGGATGAATAATTTGAATAAGTTTACTGGGTGGTACTGTAAGCAGGCAGGGCATGGCTGGAGGTGGTGGGTCACTGGGGGCGTGGCTTTAAGGACTGTATCTCTGGCCACTTCCTCTCTCTCTCTCTCTCTCTCTCTCTCTCTCTCTCTCTCTCTCTCTCCTCCTATGAGCTAAGTAGCTTTTCTCTGCTGAGCCCTGCTGCCATGATGTTTCTGCCTTGGAGTCAGCTGACCATGGACTGAACCTCTGAAACTGTGATCTCAGATAAACCTTGCTTCCTCTAACGTGTTTCTGTCAGGTATTTTGGTCACAGCAACAAAAGAGCTAACTTAAATACTCTTTCTCCTCCTCCTTCTCCTCCTCCTCCTCCTCCTTCTCCACCTCCTCCTCCTCCTCCTCTTCCTCCTCTTCTCCTCCTCCTTCTTTCTGGTTGTACTGGGGATCAAACCAGGGGTGATCTACTAAGCTAAAAACCCCAGCCTTTTTTATTTTTATTTTGAAACAGGGTCTAAGTTGCCTAGGCTGGCCTTGAATTGAAGATCTTCCTGCCTCAGTCTCCCAAGTGGCTGGGATAACAGTTGTGCACCAATGCACCCAGCTTAGTCAGAGTTTCTTATGTACTTCGTAGAAAAGTGTTCTTCAACAGCCAGGCCCACAGCTAAGGAGGACTTGGGAACTGCTCTCTCGGCTATTGCACCTGAATGCAGAGGGACCCAGTGAAGGAATGAATGTGCTCCAGGCCCCTCAGCCCCCTTCCTAACAGGTCTCCCCAGCCCACCTGCCAAAGGGCCTGGGCTGCTCTCTGTCCCACCACTGACCAGGACAGCAGCTTGCAGCAGGGGATATTTACTGAGCCTGAGTGAGAATGTCCTGAAGGCAGGATTTTCCCGCTGATTACATGTCTGGTTCTGTAGAACATCTCCACTCTATTTTTTCCAACAGTGATTCATCCAGGAATCATCAGAGACAGCCTGATGTCTCCTTTCCTAGCTTTGATCAGCGTTATATAACTTTGTGCTGATTTGTGCTTTAAGCTTTGCTTTCCCTTTGCCTCTGGCCCCAAAAGCTTGGGGAAGAAGACTAGATAGTGCCTGAGGTTTACATTAGGATGAAAGCCCTTTCCTTAAGTCTCCATTCATATCATCCATAAACATGCCCTGGCATGCCATCAGATCCGGAAGAGAAGCACAAGGCTCTCAAGAATTCTCACTCAACATGCGTTTACTGAGAATTTACCAATTCCCAGGCACCATGCTAGACCCTTAGCACCGTTGTGGGAGGCCTTAAAACATAACCACGTTTTCCTAAGGCTGAGAAAGGAAGAGAGGCAGCGCAGACACAAGGGACAGTATGCAGAAGTGCAAGTGTCTGAGAGCAAGAGCAAATGACTCACGATGGCTAGGCTCTTGAGTGAGTGTAGCCAGTGGTGAGCTTCAGGCTGGAGAGAGGCAGGAGGCTGACGACGGAGAACCTCGAGTCCCAGTCTGAACTTTATCTGAGAACCATGGAGAGTTTCAAGCAGGGAAGTTAAGTCACTGGGGAAGCAGCACAGAGATGGCACAGCCAGCTAGGACAATTGGAGGAGTATTAAATGAAGGACTGTCTACCAAGGTTTGGGCAGTGTGCAGTAAAACTATTAGGTACTGTAGGAAGGGCCGAGGGGAAGGAGCAGTTGCTGAATATCACCTCAGAGGAGCTGTGGCCCTTGGCTGGGGTGTCTCCACAGTGAGTGAGCCAGCCTCACTCTCCTGCCCTCACCTCCTGCTGCCACTGCCCATTGGCCAAACCAAGCCAGAAGCAGAGGCCAAGGTTGGCCATCACACCGTCCATGTGAGCCAGCATCCCGGCACAGAGCAGGCCAGAGAAGGGCAGAGCCATGTCCGGCACAAGAGTGCTGCAGTCAGATGAGCAGTTCTGCAAGACTGGGCCGGGTGGAGGGTGACTTGGAGGCAGAGGGAGGGGACAGGAAGAGAGCACGAGTCGGAAGGAAGCACTGGCCATGGAGACAGGGAGGAAGAGAAAGACTCAAACAATATTAAGGAGACAGAATAGTCATGACCTGCTGAAAGATGTGAAGGACAAGGAGGGCAGATGGTGACACCATTACCAGGAGAGGGAGCGAGTCTAAGTGCTGCTCCCAGACCAAACGAAGTGACTCTTTCCCAGGCAGCAAAGCTAATCATGGTGGGAGGAGAGGCAGCTCCCCATGTCCCTGCTCTGGGCAGAATTACAGTGGTTTCTGGTGTTTTTCTCCTTCTATGTCTGTGCCTTTCTCTCTACCACTTATCAGCCCCAAAACACCTATTTTACTGTGGGTCTGCCCTCCTCAAAGTGCCAGGGCTGTAAAACAATTTCTCTGCATCCACTTTTCTACCCTGTCCACTAGTCAAAAAAACACTCCTTAAGTCACAATAAAAAGTGACCAACTGCTAGCTCTCTGTGGAGATAACTGCCTATTTTAAAAAGATCTACTGGGATGAATCTCTAATTAAGAGACTAGGAGGGGGAGATTTTTATTTTAACTCTGGATCCTTCCAGGGGTGCTCTGAAGCCCCCACTCCACCCCATCCCCATCCCCACCTCCTTAAAAGAACTCAGGTAAACAATTTTGTGTCTGCTCTAAAACATAGCAGCTGTTCTCTGGCATCGTGTATTTACTCGGGACTTTCAATGAGGGAGGGTGCAAATTTTAAGCTTAGCCAGTAAGAAGTGGGCGGGACACTTGGGGATAGAGTAGATGTAAAGATTCTAAATCAACAAGGCCACATCGGTGAGCTTTGAGAGCAGGGCCTGCATGAGCACCCCTTCCTCCTCGGTGAACTCCCACTGTTCCACCCATGGGAGCTGCCTGGAAGAAGGCCCCACACAGCAGAAGGGAAGGGAAGAGAAGGTGGAGAAGGGAGGCGGTGTTGCTAGGTAGCGGGCTGCGGTCCTGCGGTTGCCATGGCGATGATGGTTTGTGTGTATGAGGGGGTGCTGGATGGTTACTTGCTGAGTGTCTGTACACGCAGGCTGGACCTCATCATGAGGCATTCCTTGAAACCATGTCATAACCTGTATCATCAAAATTTCCCAGAGGAACAGCATTTGTGTTCCGTGCCTGACCAAAGACGCAGCAGGAGATAAATCATGACTGTGATCAACAATCTGTCATAAGTAGAAGGCACGAGTGCCCAAATATCCTCAGAGAGTTCCAGGGCTAAAATTAGGCTCTGGCCTCACCACAGAGCTAGTACTGGACTCCATGTGCGGTCGGTCCATATGTCATATCCACTTAATCACTCTTTTCATTCATTCATTCATTCATCTGAGGGCTGTGGGGTCATCCTGGCTCACTCCAGCATCAACTCAGATGATTAGTCTTCTGAGCTGGCATTACACACTGAATCACGTTCCCCAAAAAGATATAGCAGCATCCTAACTCCTAGTACTTTAGCAATGCAACCTTATTTGAAAATAAGGGCTTTCCAAAGGTAATCAAGTTGAGACAAGGTCATTAAAGTGGGACTTTATCTGATATGGCTATTCTTTATAAAAAAGTGGAAATTTGGGCATGGACATGAACACACAGGGAAGATGATGTGAAGATACAGAGCAGATGGCATCTGAGGACAGAGGATTGGGACAGTACATCTACAAGCTAAGGACTGCCCGGGATGGCCAGCCAACTACCAGAAGCTAGGGAGAGGTCTGGAAGGATCCCCTGAAGTTTGCAGAGGAAGCATGGCCCTGCAACACCTTCATTACAGACTCAGCCTCCTGACATATGAGAAAAGACATTTCTCATTCTTTAAGCCACCCAGTACACGGTACTTTGTTGCAGCAATCCTAATAGGAGCTACCATGGTGATCCTATGCCCTTCGCCTCGTCCTAGCCAAGGAGCTGTAAGAGGATTCCTGGGCTGGATCCTGAGAAAGGTGTCTACTTTTTTTTTTATGTATGCCTAGATGGGTCACGGGAGAAGAAATATCTCCAGAAGAGGGTTCCCAGGAGCTCCTAGAGGGAGGGAGAACTTGACTTAGGACCAACAGGGTTCTTGTGGAAAAGAATTTTAGCATGTGTCAGTAGAGCACAGAGACTTATTTAGGAAAGCTGGGACTACACATTCAAGGGAGGACATGCCTTTTGGGGGTTCCCAGCTCATCTTTTAAAGGAAACTTGGTGAGGGAGGGGTATGGGAAGGAATGTAGGGATATTGGTATGGTAATCTCAAGATGGTCCATGGTGGTCCGATCATCTCAGGATCCTTAGGCTGATCATAGTCTCCATTATCTGATCAACAGATAACACTGGAAAGTCACCTAAATTAAAGGTTTTTAAAAAATGTTGTATCTCTCTTGGCTTAGTCTATTTATTGGTGGGTCAAATAATAGTGCACAAGGTAGATTTACAGATTTCCCAGAAATTTGGGAGTGACTGGCCTGGGAGAGAAACTGACTTAGGGAGTGACAGGCCAGAAAAAGTATATGGGACTTCTGAATTAGAATTTTATTTCCTTGTCCTTCCTTTATGTCTTCTTTTTACGTATTTCTATCATTTTTTCTATCCTACCTCAATGGGACTCTGGAGTTTGTTACAATCATAAAGGCCTAAAGGCAAAGTGCTCACCAAGGAGGACAGAAAGTAGACAGAAAGAATCTGGTCACAGTGACCTTGTGGAGCTGCCATTACAGCCATGCTGGAGCTTGCCCCATCTCTGCACTTTCTGTTATGTGAAATAATACATTTCCCTGTTGTTTAATCCGGACATTGGAATGAAGCCCTGTGACTGGCACAGGTGTCCTTCATGTGTGGACCGACTGCCATGGGCACTCAGCACTTCTCCACGCGCCTCCCTCTCGTACCCCTCCCAACCACTTATCCTATAGCTCACTTAAGGCTGGATCAGATTATTTTAAAAAACAGCTACAATGATTCTTCCTATCCCTGAACACTTTACAAAGTGACTTTGCCATTTTTCCTATGGAAAGGTAGAGTTTATCTCTCTATCCCTTGAATCCAGGCATGGCCATATGACTTGCCTTGGTGCTATGGCTTGAACATGTCCCCCAAATTCATGTGTTGGAAATTTAATCCCCAGTGCAACAGTGTTGAGAGGTGAAACCTTTAAAAATGATTAGGGCCGGGTGTGGTGGTGCACGCTTGTAATCCCAGTACTTGGGAAGCTGAGACCAGAGGATACGGGTTTGCAGCCAGCCTCTCAGCTACTTAGTGAGGCCCTCCACAACTTAGTGAGACCCTGTTTCAAAATATAGAATTAAAAAGTAGGGCTGAGGGTGTAGCTCGGAGGTAGAATGCCCCTGGGTTCCATCCCCAGTACCACAAAAATAAAATAAAATAAAAATGATTAGGTCCTGAGGGCTCTGTCCTTGCGAATAGATTAACGCCATGATCATTCATTATTGTGAGAATGGGGTCCTAAGTTCAGTCTCCTCTTTCCCTCTCCTCATTCACATTATGCCTTCGGCCATCATACGATGCAGTGAGAAGATCCTCACCAGATGTGCACCCCTTGATCTTAGACTTCCCACACTCGAGAAATGTGAGCCCAGTAAATTTCTGTTCATTATAAATCACCCAGTCTGTGATTTTCTGTTATAGCAGCACAATACTGACTAAGACACTTGGAAAACTGGAAATGATCAAAGGAGACATGGTCAAAGCCCAGAGCACTTGCTCACTGGGACTTGCTTTTTTGGCTACAGTTGAAACCCTGAGGTCATGATGCACATGGGCCTGAGCTGGCCAGCAGGGAAGGCCATGTGGAGAAAACTGAGACCCTCCAGCTGACAGCCAGCACTAAACATCAGACATGTGAGTAAAGCCACATGGATGATCCCAGGTGAGACCAGCAGCAGAGAACCTAAGCCAAACTGCAAGACCACCAGAATCACAAGCAAATAAAATAGCTATTGTTTTAAGCCACTAAACCGAGGGGGGGTGAGTAGATATTACCTGGCAGTAGCTAACTGATACACTGACAGTCTGGCACAAGGTTCTGGGGTTCATTCACATGTGAGGAGCTATATGAGGCACTGTGGATGCAGCTAGATAAAGAACAGAAGCGGTCTCTGTTGTCTTAGGAACCCTGAAGATATCATCACCCACAAGATGCTAGGCCAGAGGCTTTTGATCCATTTACCCAGAAGAGAGTGTTACAGATATCCCCACTATCTGCCCCATGAAGAAACCAAGTCTCAGAGAAAGTAAAGAAATTGCCAGACGTGGCAGATTGCATCTCCCAAAGATGATTGCAACACTCTGCACCATCTGATATGCCTGGGAGGCAGAATCTAATTCCCTTCTTGAATCTGGCGGGCTTTGATGGTGGATTGACAGGATAGAGTAGAAGTGACATGGTGAGGTGAGTCATAAAGGAAGCCACAGGCAAGAGCAGGGCACTTGCCTTTGAAGGCCCAGCTTTCATGTAAGAAGTTGGACTGTGAGGAAACCTAGGATATGAAGAGACACCTTGTGTGGGTGCTCACTGATAACGTGGAGAGCCTAGCCAACAGCCTGCATGGAATTCTAGATGATTTTAGCCCCAGCAGTGGAGTCGCTCCAGACTGCAAAGCTTCCCCCACGAGGCCCAGGTAGCACAGATCAGAGGGAAATCTCTGTCCACCATTTCCTGCCCACCCACAGGATGTAGGAGCACAGCAAAATGCTGTTTGCTACCACATTAGGGTGGCTAATTACACCTGAGATTACACGGCTGGATACTCAAAGTAGGGTGAAGTTAGGACTTGAGCCCTAGCAGGAGCCTGTGCTCCTGACTACTTCCCCTTTCTCCTCATGTCCTCACTAGAAACCCAGCTTAGATCCCCTGACACCACCACATCTTCCTTAGAAACCTCTGCACTCTCCATGCGCTGGGCTCAGAGCGCCGGAAGAAAGGAACTGCGAGCTCACGACTGCTGCCTCCAGCCCAGTTCCCTCCATGGCTCCTCCTTTCTGCATTAACCACCATCAGGGTAATACTAGAATATATAAATAGTTTGGGTTTCATCCATTGTTCCTGGCTTATATCTCCCGTAGCCCTCATTGTTTCCTAAATGACTAGAAGAATAAGCATATCTTTTGCTTAAATATTTGGCCTTTTGTCCTTGGTTCCTGAAGCAGCTTCAGAACAACTTCAGAGTCATAAAGGTGACAGACAGTTTTATTCAACTATTGGGGCGCTTTAAGCCTCAGCAGCAGCCTTAGAAAGCAAAGTCTCTGATATTCTACCCTCCTCTCTCCCCTGCTCCTTCCTTCCCTAAAGCAGTGGTCAGAGAAACTAAAACCAACCCCTAATTTTCCCCTGCCTTTCTATCTTAGAGCTGGTCATAAAGAACTGCTCCGACCTGCCTTGTCTAATAGATCCTAAGACACCCCTGCCCCCCATTTCAGGAAGGCTCATGCCTCATACCCAGGAGGAAGGAAAGCTTCTGAGAGGCCTCGAAGAATCTGGACAGACAGGCCTTGCTGGGTCCCCACTCAGCCTACTAGCATGAAGTCATACCCCTTGCCATGCTCATGCAGCAAAGTCTCCATAAAAACCCAAAAAGACAGGTTCTGGAACTTCCGGACAGCCGAACGTGTGGAGGCTCACAGGATGGTGAGCAAGAGCTCAGCCACGTGCTGGGAGGGTGGTGCACCCCAACTCCACGGCAACAGTAGATCCTGGGCTCGGGGCCCTTCCAGACCTGGCCCTAGGTATCTCTTCATCCAGATGTTTTATTTCTATCCTTTAAATATCTTTTAAAATGGATCACAAAACTATGGGATATGTACACAATGGAATTTTATACAGTCATAAAGAAGGACAAAATTACATCATTTGCAGAGAAATGGAAGGCACTGGAGAACATTATGCTAAGTGAGATTAGTCAAACACAAAGAGTGAAAAGTCGGATGTTCTCCCTAATATGTGGAAGCGAGGGAGAATGGGACTTAGAAGGAACTCCAGACAAAGAAGGAGAAAACTTTAGTTGAGCAAAGAAGGCGACCTAACTGAGGGAGATGGGAGGGGGAAGAGGGAAATACACTAATGCTCATGATGTGTATAAACAAACTTATCAGAGTTGATCACTATGCTGAGCACAGAAAGGAGGGAAGGGGGAGGGAATGGGGTGGGATTTGAGGGAGGGCTAAATGAGCAATGTGTGCATGCATGCTTCTGATACCCTGACACTTACCAAAATGTATAACTACAATGCACCAATAAATGTAAAAAACATAAAATAAAATAAAATAAAATAATAAATAAATAAATATCCTTTAAAATATACCAGTAAAAATAAGTGTTTCCCTGAGTTCTGTGAGCCTCTCTGGTAAAACCTAAAGATGGGGTTGTGGGAACCCCAACTTCTAGCCTCTAGAAGTCCCAGAGGCTGGGACTTGCACTGGAGTGTGGAGTGGGAGCGGTCCTGGGGACTGGGCCTGCACCTGTGAGATCTGACCCTTCTCCCAGGTAGACAGCGCAGAGCTGAACTGAACCCCAGGACGTCCAGTGGCATCGGCTGTGGAACAGATGGCTCGCTTGTCGGCGGGGAGAACCCACACATTTGGGGAGTAGAGAAGTGACCTGTGCTATGCTGTGAGTTTGTTTCCCCTCTGTGTCCTCAGACTTCCTTACCTTAGCTCCGAAGCCCACCCTCCCGACCTTTAGGACACGGGCCCCGCCTCTTTGAGGGCTCTGGTTTCTGCTTCACAGAGGTTCTTGCTCCCCCATTGAAGTCCAGGTGAGAGGTGCTCCTACCTTGTGACCTCTTATGATTCTTGTGGCCAGGCACACAGTAAGGACCAGAGGTAGAGTGGGGGCCTTATCACCTCCTCTTACTACTGCAACGAAATCACCACAAACCCAATGTCTTAAAACAATACAGATTTACTGTCTTACATCCTTGGGAACCAGAGGTCCAAAAAGAGTCTCCCTGGGCTAGAAGGAGGTGCCAGCAGGGCTGCATTCCACCTGGGGGTCTAGAGGGAATTCGCTCCTTCACTTTGTGAGAAGGAGTTGCCTGCCTTCCTTGCCTCCTAGCCCCCTCCTCCATCTCCAAAGCCACCAGCTGAGCATCTTCTAGTACCTCCCTGACTCTCCTGCCTTCCCCACTGGACTCACCGGGCCCCTGTGATTGTATGGGCCACCTGGATCTCCCAGGAAAATCTCACCTCAACATCCTTGATCCCATCTGCAGGGCCCCTTTTGCATGTAACATTCACAGGTCCTGGGATTAGGACGTGAACATCTCACTCCACTTACCGCAGCTCTCTGGTGGAGCTCACACGTGGGTGAGGTTATATACTCAGAGCAGGAGCTGCACTCACCACTATCCATCTTCTCTTTTTTTCTGGGTACATCTGTCCTCTCCTCGAGGTCAAGTGTGACAACCAACGATCAAGCTCTGGCCAGTGGGGTGGGGACGGAAGTGATGAGAACCACCTGAGGGCCTGGCCCCTATGAATGCCCTCACATGGGCTTATCACATTGCCCATCCACGAGCTGAGTGAAGAAGATACCAGGGACACAGAGAAGGTGGACCCCAGGGTAGAAGAAGTCAGGGACCCCGAATGACACTGGAGTGGTCTCCTGCTTACTCACATTGTATTTTGACATGAAATTTAATTTACAAATTGAAATTCAAAGGTCGTTGGTGACAGAGGTTAGTCTATGCTAACAATACGCAACTATGAAAATGGACTTTAAAGAAGTTGTAGAGCTGGGCGAGGTGGCTCACGCTTGTAATCCCAGTACTTGGGAGGCTGAGACAGGAGGATCACAGGTTCACAGCCAGCCTCAGCTACTTAGTGAGGTCCTCTGCAACTTAGTGAGACCCTGTTTCAAAATAAAGAATAAAATGGGGCTGGGGGTGTACCTCGGAGGTAGAATTGCCCCTGGGTTCAATCCCTAGTTTCACATACACACACAAAAACTTGTAGAAATGTATTTTATAAGTTTTACATTTTATAAATAAGTACAGCATTTCCTTATGACTCTATGTGGTCAAGGTTACTTGATACACACCAAAAAGTGAAATCAGAGATTGTGCTACCCGGCTGCAGACAGCTCTCTGCATCTGATTCATTTCTGTGCTTTGTAGTGACTGGTTACACAATACTGAGGAAGCTCTGATGAACCCAAGTAACTAGAAATGATAAGGAGTGTATTTTAACCTGTTGTAAATTCCAGAAACTCTCCCATAGACAGAGGTCACCATAAAAGCTGGATTCTGAGGTCAACACAGTAACTATGTAACCTGGCAATAGGAGATGACATTTTTGGAGAGCTCTACATAGACAAATTTTCTCATTGTTAACTTTCAAAAAGATCAAAGACAATTTACCCCCAAACTTGAGGGAAAAATGAAACCCAAACTCAGCAAACAAGAACAACCAGATATGAGCCCAGTGGTCAAGCAACTGGAGTTAGGACTTTCATGAGTCAAGAAGAGGAGTGGGGCGGGGAGTGGCACTTGGGAGAGGGTATGCAGAAAGACCCTGTGGTCTTGGAAACATGTGATCTATTTTCCAAAACAGTCCTTGTAAGCAAATGATGAACAGGTCCCATGTCTACATGACCATGTGTTTGGCTAGAATAAGAGCCAAGGGTTCCTGCAATTATCCATCAGAGAACAGAGCCCAAGCCCCCCAGTACCCATGTATGTAAACCCTGAAAGAGTGGCTGGGGAAAACCTGGGGCCCCAGAGTGTTCCAAGAGCAGCTACTTCCAGACAGGGATTTGTACAAGGATTTGGAAGGGGAGTCCTGAGGAGTCCCTATTCTCCCTGGCACCAGAATTGGTAGAAAATTCTGGAAGGCCTGCTGCCAACTAGCAGGGAAAGGCAAGTCTAAGAAGCCCCCCTTCCCGTAAAGCCCAGAACTGCAGGAGAAGCAGCTTTTCCCAGCCTGGCTGGGGCAGCCCACCCTGCCAGTGCCTGCCAGGCCAGGAGGTTCTCCACAGAGGAGGAAGGGCCGAGCCCATGGGCATCCAGCTCTGCGCTGAGCCCTCGGCACACAGCTCTGTTGGAACAGTGACCTTCTATGTATGGTAGAGACTTTTAACTCCAACTTACAGACGAAAAACTAAGTCTGAGCAACATTAGGAACGTTAGCCCAAGAGCATGTGACCATCCATGGTAGAGCTGGGATTTGAGCCCAGGCTGCCCGGTGCCAACATCCATGTGCTCCGACACCTGCTGATAGGGCCTCCACTGCACCACGCCACAACAGTCAGATCACCCCGACTTGATTCGGCTCTGACCAAAATAGACCAGGACGGTAGCACCACAGTCCTCAACTGAAGCTATAAATGCTACGGGGTAAAGCCCCGACCTTGGCTGACAGTGCCTCGGGGAGCTGCGAAGCCAGGGGACAGGGCGTGCGCACAGGGCAGCAGGGGACAAGGTGCTCCGTCTTCATCAGCCCTCCCGTCCTCAGATTTCACAGGCCCAGTGACACAGACCTTCTGGAACAGCACGTGGGCCCTTAGGACACTCTGAACCTCTCATTGTTTACACAACAGTGGCTGCTATAAGCCTCCCAGGGTTGGTCCTCGGAAGCCACCCACATTAGAAGAGGGGAGACTGAGGCATGGAGAGAGAGGCTTGCACCTTAACTGGGATTCACATCCCGGTGTGAGGGTTGATAAGCTGGTGGACTGTGGTCCCCACGCGTGCCCATTAAATGTCTGATGCTCTGATTGTGGGATCCAGTTAATTAGTAGTAATTGCAGCAGTACTAAGCATCTTCAAATAAAACTCTGTCTTCACTTCTCTGCAAACCAGATGAGCAGTGTGGATGCTGTGGTCAGAGTCCTGGATGCACGGGGTTGACGGAGAAAGCAGCAGCTCTCCTTTCCCCCCCAATCTAACCTCTCCTGCCAAGATAGCTTTCTGCAGACCGGCCCAGCCACACCTGTAGAACGGGGCTCCTCTCACCCTTAGGATGACTGATCCAGGCCTTCATAAACCCCAAAAAGTTTTTGTTGTTTGTTTCATGACTGTGTGGTTTTAAGTTACCTTTTCTTTCTAAGTGACACTGACAGTTATTCAAATCCCAGCCACCCAACCAGGGTTCCAAGGGAGGATGACACTCATTTTGCTTTTTTCTTTACTAAATTTATCATCCAAACCTCTTCTCCTTCTACTCTCCATTATTAAATATGGCAAGCCGTGGTTATTTTGGGAATGATCCTAAAGTATATGAACTTGCAATGAAAAACTACTTGGGGGCATTTTATTAGACCATAAATTGATAGAAATGTGGCTGTTTCTATAAAATAAAATTTTTGTACTTCTTTAAAATTTTTCTCATGAAAATTAGTTTTCATGAGAAAAATTTTAATGATAATTTTTTATTTTTTTCATGAAAATTAAATAGCATTTGTACATGATTGTGTGTGTGTGTGTGTGTGTGTGTGTGTGTGTGTTACTGTGGATTGAACCCAGGAGGATTCTACCTCCAAGATACTTCCCCAGCCCTAGTTTATTTTTAATTTTGAAACAGGGTCTCGCTAAATTGCTAACGGCCTCGCTAAGTTGCTGAAGCTGGCTTTGAACCTGCGATCCTCCTGTCTCAGCCTCCCAAGTACTGGGATTACAGGCATGCGCCACCACATCCGATCATGATTGAATTTTCTTGTGCATTTTTGTATGGTTGAATGGTTCAGAAATTCCCACAAATGCCTTAGCATGGAGAGGGGAGCGAGGCTGTTGGGCTAGAGGAGGGTGAGAGAAAAACCTGCACAGGGCCCGGCTGCTGTGGGCACAGAGGTCAGCTGAGTAAGTGAACGGAAGCGTGAATGAGTGGAATGGTTGTCCAGCTGGGATCTTTTTTTTTTTCTTTTTTCTTTTTTTTTTTTTGTGGTACCGGGGATTGAACCCAGGAGCATTCTACCTACGGGCTACACCCCCAGCCCTATTTTTTATTCTTTATTTTGAAACAGGGTCTCACTATGTTGCAGAGGGCCTCACTAAGTAGCTGAAGCTGGCCACGAACCCGGATCCTCCTGTCTCAGCCTCCCAAGTACTGGGATTACAAGGGTGCGCCACCACGCCCGGCCTCCAGCTGGGATCTAAATGATCCTTGCTTCTCCCTCCCTTCTCTCTGCAAAATAATATCCACAAATATTATGTGCTTCACCAAAACACTCTCCTGCTAGGTCCACCTTGAGGGGCGGAGACTGCCTGGGGCCTGGGCAGGGCAGTGGCTGGCGTGGGCCAGATGCCTCAAGGCAGCGGCCACCCTCCTCCACCTGGCCACTTGCTGGACTATGAAGCTCCTCCACGGGCTTCCCTTCTGGGATCCTCAGAACAATCCCTCCAAGGAGACAGAGGAGGGACGGGTCATTCCTGATCCTGGAGCCAAAAAAAAGCCACTGTGCCCAGCAGGAGGAGGGGGAGGTTGGAGTCCACGGGTTGGACAGATGTTGAGGCCACCTCTAAGTGTAGGAGGCTTTGGCAGGTACAGGGTTCCAGCCAGTGTCCCAACCTTTACAAACTTGTGCCCCTCATTTTCTCTCCCCCCCAAGGTGAGAAAATTGAATTTGTAGATCATGAGAATAATAAGAATATTGTATACTCATTTTCAAATGGCACATCCCCTTCACCTCAGACTCTGCTAGTGTGTGCTGGTGCGTCTGAGATCTCCACAACTTCCTCCTCCCCCGAGTCAGTACCGCCCTCACCTAAGAGCTGGGCCAGTGCCCTCACCTCCGTGGGGCGGGACCGTGCGAGGCACTCTGCCTTCAGTTCCACACCCCTCACCCTGCTCCTAGGAGACATGGCCCTCAGAGATGCAGTCGGCCGGGCTAGTCAGCCCCCTAGATCTGGGGCCCCTTCTTTTGGTGGCTCTTTAACTAGAAAATTGGGGTAAAGAACTAGAATGAGAACTGGTTAAAAATGTTACTTTTCAATTAAATCCACTGACTCTTTTTCTAGCTAAAAAAAGTGACCTAAATGTTAATTGCAAGAGGAACATAGTGTCTCAAAATCAGCACATTGCCAAGACTCACGGCGAGTCTCAAAGACTTAACTGACTTACGAAAGGACAGTGACTCACGAGAACCTTATGAGGTCAGTTGACTAGGAGGACAATGGCACATCATGAGGCAGCCAGAGAACACAGGGACACTCATCATGGAAAGCACGTGCACTATTTTCAAATCTCCTGAGGGCCCTTGGAGAAGAGAGTGGGCTTGTGCTGAGTGGCCACTGGAGGAGGACAGTGAAGGAAGGCTACAGGGAAGAGATGACAGCACAATCCAAGAGCCAACAGTCAAGACCATCCGGACAGGCTGGGCTGGCCCATAAGGTCCTAAGCTCCCCGCCCCTGGCAGTGTGCACACATCCATCCATTCACTGAATCCACACATCGAGTCCATGAGGCCATCGCTAAGCTTAGGAGACCTGAGCAGGTGCACAGGGTGAACTATTGAGTCAATGGATGGATGGATATTTGGATACTCTTAGAAGCAGGGAGCTCAGCATCTTACAGGCCAGCCCAGCCCATGTCTGGCTGTAAACCAGTGACATGCAGGTGTGGTTCCTGTTTTCAGGGAGCTTACATCCTAGTGGAGGAAATATACATATATATATACATATACATATACATATACATATACCCATGCAGTAAAGATCAGGTTATGCAAAACAGCTCAACGGGATTACTGGCATCTCCTTTAGAGTGGGCAGGAGAGGTGAATATCAGGCAGCAGCCCATGGACCCTTACTGTGGAAGATGGCAAGGGAGGGAAGGAGGGAGCCACCTTTGAGATCCCATCCATCCATGTCACACACTGCTACTTACCATTAGCTCACTAATGATTACAGGTGACCCCTCCCAGAGGTAGGTATGACTAAAGAAAGCTACCCCCTGTGGGTGCTTGAATGGGGCCAGGGTTCCAGGCATGGTGGGATGGTGGCTCCCTTTCCTTCCACCTGCCGCCCCTCACATTCTGCCAGAATTGATTGCATAACTGCTTGGCCTGTATTTAGAGCCCAGCTCAGCACGGAGCTTGTAAATCTTCTCTCACATCATGAAATGCCAGCAATTTCACAGCCAGGGATTCCTGTTCTCATAAAGTCCCCACACCAGCAGGCTTGCATCTAAAAGTGGCCTCTGGACTGACAGATTGATGTCAGAACTGCTCTGGAGGGAACACAGGGCAGGCAGCCTCCAGGCTCACTAGAGCCCAGGCTCCTCCACAGCCCCAGGATCGAAGGCGCCACTGCCAAACCTGACTGCTGTGACTCTCCTACAAAGGGACCCTGGAAGATGACTCCCCGAAGAGCAGAAGGACAGAAATGGTGAGCCCACGCAGGAACCAAGGAGCTGGAACACATTTGTGTTCAACACTGAGAGAAATATATATATATACATACATACACATACTTTCAGGCAATATGTGCATTTGCCATCCATCTGGGCCAATACCCACGTACTGTGACTCTTAGCCTCAGCTCTCACTTAGAAGGACCTACAGAGTTCTAGAAGATAGGTATACATAGAGCTGCAGTGCCCACCATGGAGATCCTGATCCAGTAGAATCTGTTATCTAAAAAGGGACCCTGTGTTTGCATAAAGTTGCACAGGTAAAGATTTAGCACCTGATTCATAAGAAAAACAATGACCAGCAGGAAGGCAGCCTTCTAAAACGGTCCTCAGAGATCTCTGCAGCCTGCTATCCATCCAGTGTGTGGTCTCCTCCCCTCCAGGGGGGGCCGGACCTTGTGACTGACACCTACAAATTCAGTGAGGCACAAAGTGAAGGGACATCACCTCCGAGACTGGATTACAAAAAGACCACGGCTTCTCTTGCTGGCTCTCTGGAAGCCTGGGGTGCCTGTGGAGGGACCACATGGCAAGGAATCCATGTGCCCTGCCAACACCCCTGAGTAAACCTGGGGACACATCCTCTCCCTGTTGAGCCTTCAGATGACCTCTGCTTGGGACACTCCTGCAGCCTTGTGAGTGCTCCCAAGCAAAAGGCACCTGGGGAAGTGGTCCCAGATTCTTAACCACAGAAGTGGAGATCATAAATGGGCCCTGTTTTAAGCTGTTACATTTGGGAGATAATTTGTAACACAGCACTAGACAACCAATACCAACACCTGTAACAAACATTAATAGTGGCTTATCTCTGGGTTGTGAGTTATGAGTGATCTGTATTTTCTTCCTTTTGCTCATCTATGTTTTTTCTTTTCTTTTCTTTTTTACTGGGGATTGAAACCAGGAGCATTCTACCTCTGATCTATACCCGCTTTTAATTTCTATTTTGAAATGGGGTCTTGCTAAGTTGCTGAGGATATCACTAAGTTTCTGAAGCTGGCCTGAACCTGCAATCCTCTTGTCTTAGCTTCCCAAGTACTGGGATTACAGGTGTACACCACCACACCTGGCTTATGTCTTCAATTTGGGGGGGGGGGTACTGGGAATTGAACCCAGGGGCATTCTACCTCCAAGCTACACCCCCAGCCCTGTTTTTTATTCTTTATTTTGAAATGGTCTCACTAAGTTGTGGAGGGCCTCACTAAGTAGCTGAGACTAGCTGCATACCCGGATCATCCAGTCTCAACCTCCCAAGTACTGGTATTACAAGCATGCGCCACCATGCCTGGCTTGTCTTCAAATTTTTTTATCTTGCCATGGATTATGCTCAAAATGAAAAAGCAAACAGAAATTATTTTCAAATCATGCCCCCCAAAACTTTAAGGAACACACAGGAGAAATGTTTGCAACTTCCTATTAGGTAAAACTTTCATAGGCAAGTCACCAAAAAGGGTAATAATAATAAAAAAAGTTGGACTTTTTCAAAATTATAAACTTTTGCTCTTTGAAAAGCACTATTAAAAATATGAAGAGACTGAGCTTGGTGGCATGCACATGCAGCCCCAGCTACTTGGGAGGCTGAGGCAGGAGGGTCTCTTGGCCAGCCTCAGCAACATAGCAAGACCCCATCTCAAAAACAAAACAAAAGTACAAATATGAAGAGATTAGCCACAGTCTGGAAGAAAAAAATTGCAAATCATTTGCCTTATAAGAAACTTGTTTCCAGAATAGAGAACTCTTGCGACAATTTCTTGTACCAATTTTTTTATTGGTGCATTGTAATTATACATCCTAATGGGGTTCAGAGTGACAAATGCACACATGCACACCACATCTGTTGCACGTTTCCCTCCAGTTCCCACCCTGCTCCCTCCCGTCCCCATAGATGATCTTTACACTGATACAGGTAACTTCATGTATGAACAAAGGATTATTTGAATAGTCTCCATCATCAGATCTCCTTTCTCCCCCCCTCTCTCTGCGGATCCCCTCCCCCATTCCACTAGTGTCTCCCCTCATTTATCTGAGGTCCTCTTTGTTTCCCATTTTCTCTCCAGCTTCCACATATGAGTGAAAACATATGGCCCTTCACTTTCTGTGGCTGGCTAATATCTCTAAGCATAATATTCTCAAGTGCCATCCATTTTCCTGCAAATGACATAATTGTGTTCTTTTTTATGGCTGAGTGGAATTCCATTGTTGTAGAAATGATAATTTAGTAATCCGTTCATGTATGGACAGACACCTAGACTAGTTCCATAGTTTGGCTATTGTGAATTAAGCTGCTAAAAACATAGAAATGCATATATCCTTATAGTGATCTGATTTCAATTCTTTGGGAAGATCCCCAAAAGTGGTATGGCTGGGTCGTAGGGTGACTCTATTCCCAGTCTTTTCAGGAACCTCCATACTGATCTCCATAGTGGCTGTACTAATTTGCCATTCCACCAACAGTGTATAAGTGTTCCTATTTCCCCATATCCTTGCCAGCATTTATTGTTGTTTGTATTCTTTTTTTTTTTTTTTTGCGGTACCGGGGATTGAACCCAGGGGTGTTCTACCTCCGCGCTACACCCCCGGCCCTATTTTTTATACTTTATTTTGAAACCGGGTCTCATGAAGTTGCGGAGGACCTCACTAAGGAGAGAGAGACAGAGACAGAGACAGAGACAGAGACAGAGAGAGCTGAGGTTGGCCGCAAACCCGGATCCTCTGGTCTCTGCCTCCCAAAGTACTGGGATTACAAGCGTGCGCCACCACGCCCGGCTGTTGTTTGTATTCTTGATGATTGCCATTCTCACTGGAGTTAGATGGAATATCAGTGTCATTTTGATTTACCTTTCCCTGATTGCTAATGATCATACAACCCAGTTTTAAAATGAGCAAAAGATTTGAGTAGACATTTCTCCAAAGAAGACATACAAATGGCTAATAAGCCATGAAAAGATGTTCCGTCTTACTAGTCATTAGAAAAATGTAAATTCAAACCACAAAGAGATACGGACATGTACAATATTAGCCTGGCCACAGTCAAAATGACAAGTGTTGAAGATGTGAAGAAAGTAGAACCCGCATATGTTAGCTGGTGGGAATATAAAATGGTGTAGCCACTTTGAAATACAGTTTGGCAGTTTCTTAAAAAGTTAAATATGAACTTATCATTCCATTCACTCCTAAGTATCTAACAAGAAAAATGAAAAACATGTGTCCTCACCAAGACTCATATGCCCACATCATAGCAGCATTATTCTACATGGGCAAAAAATGAAAACAGTCATAATGTCCCTCGCAGGTGAACAAATAAACTGTGGTATGTCCATACAATGAGATACCACTCAGTGATAAAAAAGGAACAAAGTGATGATCCATGCTACAATATGGATGGACAACAGAAACAGTATACTGAGTGAAAGAAGCCACACACAAAAAATATACATTGAATGATTCTGTTTTCATAAAATGTTAAAAAAAAGTCTATAGAGACAGAAAGTAGATTCATGGTTGTCTGGGGTTAGTGTGGAAGTGAATTTGACTACAAATGAGCACAAAGAAATATTTAGAGATGACAAAAAATATCCTAAAACTGGATTGTGGGAATGGCTGCATAGCTGTATAGACTTATTAAAAATTATTGACTTGAAGCCAGGTGTGCTGGTGCATGCCCGTAATCCTAGTATGTGGAAGGCTGAGGCAGGAGGAGCGCAGCTTTGAAGCCAGCCTCAGCCACTTAGGTCCTCAGCAACTTAGCAAGACCCTGTTTCCAAATAAAAAAATTAAAATATGACTGGAAATATAGCTCGGAGGTAAAATGCCCCTGGCTTAAATCCCCAGTACCAAAATAAAATCATTGCATTATATACTGATAATGGTTGGATTTTATGTTATGTAAACTGTACTTGAGAGCTATAAAAAGTTATATTCGTAACCTTGAACCCAGTAATCATGTTAAAGGTATCATCACAAATGTACACAGGAACATGCCAATATACTCAGAACAGTGTTTTTTTAAGAGTTAATGAAAAACTGGAAATGACCTGAATGGTGAGTAATAAAATAATAAATGATTAAGGAGTGGTAAGCTATATAGTATACAGTCATTAAAATGATATTTACAAAGAATTTCTAAAGACCTGGGTTGATGCTTGGGATAGAGTACAAAATAGTTCTTATGGCCAGATTTCTCCAAGAGTAAAATGAGTTTGTATATAAATGTTCACTTCTAAAGATAGTTAAATTTGTGCTACGAATGTAGGAGTCCTATATACATAGTATGATCAGATGTGTATATAGACGTAGGTTTTTTTCCCTCTCTGGTTATCTATAAATAGTAAACTGCGAGGGGCTATATAAGTAATTTTTGTTTTCTTCATTGCCTTTCATTATCCTTTCTGATCTTTTTTTTCAAAAATCACATATTCATTTTAAAACTAGAAACAAAAAAATCTAAAGAAAGCAAAATGATGGTAGACCGCCCCTCTCCTGGTGGGGTGCTGTGGTTTCCCCTGTGAGGGGTACCCCTGGCTCAGTGAAATGATGCAGAGGGCTTGTCAGCAGCTGCAGACATAAATGGCAGTGAGCACACCTGGAAACAGCTGGCTGAGTCCCGTTCAGCCCGGCTTGGACTCAGTCTGTTAGGGATGCAGGGATGGGTGTGGAGGGCTCCTGCAAGGACAGGCCCCTCTTTGTAGGCCAAGAGGGGCTCCTGCCATGGAGAGGCCTTTGGGGCTGACTTCTTTGTCTGCAGGGTTCCAGACAGGAAAGAGAGCAATGACTTTGGAAGCAAGTACATGAGACCTAATAGAACCCTCTGGAAACCCAGGTCTATAGGATACAGCTGTGACCTGGAGAGAACCTAGGTCTGAGTTTCTCTCTGCTATGAAAGCCACCATCTGTGGGGCCTGGGGCAGGTTACCAGTCCTTGAAGAATCTCAGTTTCCCCATCTATAAAGCAGGGCAATCACACTGCCTATTTCCAAAGTGGGGGCCTGCTCACTGGCTAAGGAAGTTCAGAGACTAAGGAAGGTTATATTAGTCCCTCAAGGCTGCTGTTACAAGTCATCATAGTCAGGTGGCTCTAAACAACAGAAATCTATTGTCCCACAGTTCTGGAGACTAGACGTGTCAGTTCTGGAGACTAGATATGTCAGTTCTGGAGACTAGATATGTAAGATCAAGGTGTCAGTGGGGTGGCGCCCTTTGGAAACCTGCAGGGAAGACACCTTCTTTGCTTCTCCCTGGCCTTTGGTGGTTGCTGGCAACTCGTGTCAATCCAGGCTCATCCATGAATCCCTCCAGTCTGCCTCTGGCCCTGCCTGACCTCCTTCCCTATGTGCACATCTCTGCTTTCTCTTCCTAAAGACACCAGTCATTACAGGGGCCTTAATCCAGAATGGCCTCATCTTAACTAATTGTATCTTCAAAGACCGTGTTTCCAAGAAGCTCACATTCTGAGGTTCTGACAAGGCATGAATTGGGGGGGGGATCTATTTTTTGTGTTGCTATAACAGAATACCACAGAATGGGCAATAGATAACTGATGGACTTTTTTTTTTTTTTTGCAATACTAGGGATTGAAGCCAGGA
>PVJS01009113.1:0-10547 GCA_004027185.1 Glis glis
GGCCCTATTTTTTATACTTTATTTTGAAACCGTGTCTCACAAAGTTGCGGAGGACCTCACTAAGTAGAGAGAGAGAGAGAGAGAGAGAGAGAGAGAGACAGGGAGGGAGGGAAGGAGAGAGAACACTCGCTTGCGAGCACGCGCGAGCTGAGGCTGGCCGCGAACCCGGATCCTCCGGTCTCCGCCTCCCAAAGTACTGGGATTACAAGCGTGCACCACCACGCCCGGCCTAGTTTTTTTTTTTTTTAACGTGCTTTTATCGGTGCATTGGAGTCTTACATCACAGCGAATTAGTTTTACACTCAGTGTCATGTGGACTTGACCTTGAAGTTCTTGGCATCTGCTGGTTTCTGTCACAGAATGTGGATACACAATAGAATCACAGAAAGGAGGATAGAGGGAAGGGGTGGAGTGGAATAGAAAGGAACTCTCAGTTTACCTTTAGGTATGCAAATCACCTAACACCTCGTGTTTATTTTGAGTCCTGCTCCAGTGGGATGGCACAAGTTTAATCTCCAGCATTCCCTACCCGCCTCCATTTCCCCCAGGACTGCATCTATATTCTGGAAATCTCACACTGTGACAGGGACTGGAGGGGGGTGGAGGAGTGGCATCACCATTATCATTCCGTGTGTATTCACAGCAGCTTTCCTTCACAAGAGCACACCTCCTTCACGTGACAGTCTGTGGACACACAGGCCTCCTGACACACTGTGCACTAATCAAAATGCCCAATGTGGTCAGGCATAGTGGCGCACACCTGTAATCCAGCTACTCAGGAGGCTGAGGCAGGAAGATCCCAAATTCAAAACCAGCCTGGGGAACTGAGTGAAACCCTGTCTCAAAATAAAAAAATTTTTAAAAAGGTCGGGGATGTAGTTCGGTGGTAGAGCATTGCCTAGCATTTGTGGGACCCTGAGTTCAATCCCCAGTACCACACAAAAATTTTTTTTTTTTTTTTGCGGTACCGGGGATTGAACTCAGAGGCGTTCTACCTCCGTGCTACACCCCCGGCCCTATTTTTTATACTTTATTTTGAAACCGGGTCTCACGAAGTTGCGGAGGGCCTCACTAAGAAGAGAGAGAGAGACAGACAGACAGACAGAGAGAAAGAGAGAGAGAGAGAGAGAGAGAGCTGAGGCTGGCCACGAACCCGGATCCTCCGGTCTCTGCCTCCCAAAGTACTGGGATTACAAGCGTGCGCCACCACGCCCGGCTACAAAAATTTTTTTAAAAATTTAAATTCAATGTGGAATTCATTATAACAGCTAGGCAACCACCTTTTATTAGAAGCAGCTTCGGCTTCAGATAGAATCTGTGTTACCAAAACTGGACATGTTTAGGGGCTAGATTAAGTCTTGATTCTTTCCCCTGCTCTTGTTTATCATTTTTTGAACCTTGGGAGGTGAGTCTGGAAGCCTGTATTCCCCACACAGGGTGCCATGGCATTCACATTGAAAAGCAGAGATACTCGGGCACATGAAAACTATTTAGAGTAGCAAGTAAGCTTTTGAGCATAGAACGTTTTGAATGTTTCATTCTTTAGTTTTGGCTCATTACCTGAGAGGTGGAGATGCCTTCAACCAAAACAAACCCAAGCTAAGTACTTAGAAGCAGAGCCAAGCTCTGATTATCTTGTTTGGTAACTACCCATGATTACTGAAAATGGAACTCTGCTTCCCTGCAGGGCCCCTTCTACTCTTATCTAAAATGCAACCTGGTGTTGTAGGGAAGGGTGGCCAGGTTTCCACCTAGGATTGTGAAGTTAGCATGGAGCGTAAACATGCGTGGCTAAGAGGGCTTGTCAGGCTGGAATTCAGCTCCTTTCTGCCTTCCAGGTCCTGCTCTCTGGTCCTGGGCTGTCAATCCAAAGGATGGGACATCTTTTTGTAATTTGCCATCTCCTAAGATACCCTTTTGCCCAAAGGCACTGCACAGAATATTCTGGAGGTCACCAGCCCCCCACCATGCCTGGGTTTTCCAGTGCTCTCATCCCCCCAATGGCTCTTAGGCATCTCCATAGCCACCCAAGGAGAAAAGTCCATAAAGGGGGAAATTCCTCTTAAGGCCATTTCCCCCTTGTCCCTGATCTTCTCTGCTTAGTCTCAGCTTCTTCTGTGAGATTCCTGTTCACAAACACTTTGCACACATGAAGATAACAAATAGTTAACAACTTTACGTGGTGATAGGGGCTCTGAAGAAGCATGAAGTAGGATAAGGGGATACAAAGTAGAGAGGGGGTTGCCATTTCATATAAAACATTCAAGGAAGTCCCTTGATAAAGTGACATTTGAACAAATATCTTAAGAGAACGAGCCATGCAAACATCTATACCAGACTGATGAGATGGCAGGTGCAGAATCTCTGGGGCAAGGACAAAATGTGAGGAAAAGCCAGGCATCCAATATAGCTGGAGCAGGATTCAAAAGGAGCCAAGGGGTAAAAGAGGGGTCAAAGAACTGGTCACAGACACACCATGCAGTATCTCACAGGCCAGGGAAAGGACGTGGATTTTCTCTGAGAGCGCTCTGGTTCTGCTCTTCCCCTCCTTGGATTCCCTGCGTTACAACCTCTACACAGCAGCCAGAGTGACTCTGTTACAGCCCACGTCCTACTGTGCCACCATCAACCCCAAAATCCTCACGTGATCCTCACGTCTGAGTAAAATCCAGATACTTTACACTGGTCTCAAGGCCCCTCCTACATGCTCCGGCCCCTCATTATCCCTCTGATTTCAACATTTCCTGCTCTGTCTCTGCCATGATGCCTCCTTGATGTTCCTGAAAAATAAATGCAAGGCGACAGCACCAATAATGGCAGGGTAGACCTCTGAAAGTTCTCTCTGCCTTAAAAGCGATGAGAAAACAGGCAAAAATTGATCTGAACCAACTTTTCTAGAACTCTAGAAATAAACCAAGCACTTGCAGCAACCAGAGGAATGCTTATTCAAGAAAAAAAAGGCTGACTTTTGAAAATAACAGAGAACTTTTGGGCATTTGAACTTGTTCTGTTCCTATTGTGCATGCTTCTGCTCCATGGTAATTGAATGTTCAGCGGTAAATTGAAAACCAGGGGCCTGAAGTGACACTATAAAACATTAGCCTGGCAGCCACTGGAGAGAGCAGAATGCTGATGGAGTTCCTTCAAAGCCTAATTCCCAGAGGATTATTATTGTTTGATCAGTATGGTGGTTCCCTAAAAGATCCCATTTGCAAGTCTGACTTTGTTTCCTGGACTTTCTGTATCTTGTCAGGTACAAAAAAAGACTTTTCACTGGGAGTATCTGTCAAAATGAATTCAAGACAATTGGTTAATTTTCCAACCTTGAGGCAGTAGATAGCATCTGGGGAAAACAATATGCTTATCAAAAAGTTTAAAAATGAAATCTGGAGAATGAACTGTCCATAGATGCTCAGAAGGTGAAAATATATAATAAAAGTTATAGATTTTCTTTTGCTTTGAAAGTTATGCCTTATTCCTGAGAATCTAAAAGGTCATGTGTATGTGTAAGCCTCTGTGCATGCTCAGGAAAGACCCTGAACTCTCTCATTGGGCTCATCTTGGGTTTCATAGGGCTCATCTTGGGTTTCATAAAGGCATGAAGTGAAGGCAAAGGCAAAGTTTTCAACCACCTGGAAGAATGTTGGAGACACTTTTCAACACATCCACAGAGCCCTCAGGCAAAGAAAGAGAGGATTATTAATTCCAGACACTTAAGGAAATCTGTATCCTAATTATTAACTGACATTTAAGCTAACCAAGAAGAGAATTTGGTGGCTACACACAACAAAGAACACAGACTTTACAGAATTAGTTTAGAAAAGTCTCTAAAGAAACAAACAACCACAAAAGAAAATAGTAATAGCAGCAAACCATGGGAAGGGGTGATAACCTGATTTCCAGGGTTGTCATATTATGTTATTTGATTTGCCTAGTTTTTAACAAAATATTACGAGACACGCAAAGAAACAACAAAAAAACATGGCCCATACGCATGGAAGGGGGATATGAATAGAGGAAGCTCAGGCACTGTACTTACTAGACAAAGTCTTTAAGTCAATTATTATACATAAGTTAAGACAACTAAAGGAAACCATGTCTTAAGAACAATAACAAAAAAAGCCAGATATGGTGGCACACACTTGTTTCTGAAATAAATATAAATTATACCAATAAAGAGAGAAGTTATTTTTTAAAAGACCCAAATAGTAAGTTCTGGAATTGAAAAGTATAGAACTGAAATTTACAAATGAAGAATAGGGGCTCAATTGCAGAGTTAAACAAGCAGAAGAATCAGCATACCTAAAGATAGAACAACTGAGTTTACTCAGTCTATGAAACAGAAAGACAAAAGGTTAAATAAAATGAACAGATCTTCAAAGACATATGGAACACTATCAGGCATACCAACATATGGCTAATATGGACAAAAAATAGTTGATAAAATAGTGGTTAAAAACTTTCCAAATTAATGAAAAGCATGGATATACACATCTGAAAAACTTAATGAACTACAAGCACAATAAACAAATTCACACTGAGACTCATTAATTATAAATTATCAAAAGCTAAAGACAAAGAGTAAGCAACAAGAGTGATTCATCATGTACAAGGGAGCCTCAGTAAGACTAACAGCTGATTTCTTTTCAGAAACCATGGAGGCCACTCAGCAGTGGGATGATATACTTAAAGTGCTAAAAGAGGGCTGGGGTTATAGCTCAATGGTAGAGTGTTTGCCTGCCATGCACAAGGCCCTGGGTTCAATCCCTAGCACTGCAAGAAAAAAAAATGAAGCACTAAAAATAGGTAAATTGAACTTTATCAAAATTAAAACTTTTGTTTTAAGAAGCAGATTCATGATTGTCAGGGCTAGGAGAAGGTGAGACTAGGGAGTGAGTGACTGACAATAGTATGGAGTTTCTTCTGTTTTAAATAGCTTTATAGAGATATAGTAATCCACATGTCATATGATTGTCCTATTTAAAGTGCATAATTCAAGGGCTTTTAGTACATTCATAGAGTTGTGCATCCATTGTCACAATTTTAGAACACAACTTTCATTACACCAAAAAACAAGCCCTGCTCCCCTCAGTCATCACCCTCTACCTCTCCTTCTTCTGCAGTCCTAGGCAATCACTAATATATTTTTTGATTTTATAGATTTCTTCTGAGCATTTTATATAAGTATAATCATACAATGTGTGGTCCTTACTGATAGGCTTCTCATACATAGCATCTTTCTAATGGGCTTCTTATACATGGCACGATGCTTTCAAGGTTCATCCATGTTGCACCATGTATCAGTATTTCCTTTCTCTTTATTGCCAAATAATATTCCATTATATGGATATACAACATCTTGTTTCTCCATTCCCTAGCTGATGGGCATGTGTGATAGCTGTTAGCTCTAACTTTTTGGTTATAATGAATAATGCTATTACAACATTTCTTGGAGGTAAGAAAATGTTTTGTAATTCAATTAGGTAGTGATGATGATTGAATGTAAATTTTATGACATGTGAATTATATCTTAAGAAAAGTTGCACTCTACTCTAGGGCTTTTGAACTTGCTGGTTCCCCATAGAATCTTAGGATAGAATCCTCATCCTAAGAAGGCCACCTGGCCTCCTTCATGTCTATTCTCATTTCACCATCTCGATATGGCTTTCCCTTGCCACATATATATTGGATGAATGTATACATTCTATATAAGTTACTTAGTCTTTTTTAATTATCTGTATTCCCCAGTTAACACATATACTACATAAAGGTAGAGACTTTTTTTCTGTTTTATTCACTGTACTAGTCCCAGCACTTGGAATACTGCTTAGCACATAGCAATATTTGAAGCCTTTTCAGTTGGGAGGGAAAGAGCGATCCCTCTAAGAAAAAAGAGATTTGTAAATTAGGAATATAAGATTAGATACAGGGGCTTGGAAGGGACAAGTAAGAGACCATGAGGCATAAGTTTCATTATCTCCCTGGTAAATCCTCCTCCATTGCAGAGGAAGGAGTTCAGGCACTGTCCTCAGATGAGGATGACATTGAATGACTCATCTCTTATCTTGCGGCTGCAAAACCCAACTTCTGCCAGGCTTTCTCTATCAGGGTTGTTCATCTGAACCACAGAACGTGAAAAGTTATTTGAGTGACGATTTTCCCATACTTCTAAGGATGATACACGACGAGTAACAATCCAGATGCGCAAGTGATAAATTAGTTCATTACACTGTATACAATTGAGGCTGCGTGACTCTTGATCCATGAATGAAAAGACAGATTGAGTGAGACCACGTAGGTAGTCAGCAGAGTGTTAGGGAGAGTGAGAGACACACAAACATAGAGACCCTGAGAGCTCACAATCTGACTGAGAAGAGCTCACTCCACCTCTGCAAGCAGGGGAAGCTTGTATGCTAAGGGTGATGATGCTGGTAGCCTGCCCGGCTGTCACCCAGCCTCTAATTACTCCAGGATAAAATAAAAAAAAGAGGTAAACAATGTGGGCAAAGTCCTGGAGAAGAACCGCAATCAAAACCTTCTGAAAAGTGTGACTAAGAAATTTTGGAAAATGTGAAGGTGGGTTAGATGTCAATGAGGGATTAAGATAATTTTTCACAGAAGACACGGGGCCTGCTGGGCCTTTGAAGGAAAAGACAATCAGTGCCCAGCTGTGGATTGTTTCCATGTGTTTATTTGTCAACAGACTAACGCAATAATGCAAAAGCAGCGGGAATGTCCCAGTCCTAGATCTGCCAACCCAGGGTGCTAAGCTTGAGGGAGCTGGGTCTATTTCTTTCCACTGCTCCAGAACAAACCTACAACCCTCAGTGTCAGGTGATTGGGATCTGCTTTGGTGGAACTTTGCCTTTGTTCCCATCCATCCATCCTCATTCTGCCCCTGCACACACACAACCAAAATGCCTTCTGCACTTTGCTGGGAACTTTTTTTTTTTTTGTGGTACTGGAGATTGAACCTAGGGGTGTTCTACCTCTGAGCTACACCCCCAGCCCTTTTTAATTTTTTTTGTTTGTTTGTTTTGAAACAGGGTCTCAATAGGTTGCTGCAAGTCTTGCTACCCTCCTGAGGCTGTGCTTGAACCTACAATTCTCCCAATTTAGTCTCCCAAGTACTGGGATTATAGGCGTGTGCCACCATGCCTGGCTTTGCTGGGGGCATTTTTTAAAAATGTAGAAAATGGGCCAAATTATCTGTCATCATAAGGACAATGGGGAAGGAGCTTTTTAAAGGTTTAAGAACAACTAGTTTGATAACAATTGAAAAGTTTCATATCTGTTCCATCCACAGGCCAACATGCAGATCCCTTGGTACTATGAAGAGGAGGTGTTACATGAGCAATCTGGGGATCTATTTCAGACAGGGTAATGATCTGACCCAGGGCAAGTAAACCGACCTTGTTTACAGTCATTGACAAAGACCTGTAATCATTTTCTAAATGTTTTACTAGGTTATAAGGATGTGTTTATCAAGATTATCTCCATAAAATGATCAGTCTGGTGTGGAGGAAAGTAGTCGTAAAATTATTCAGAACAACACACAGCATTGCTGGCCTAGCTCAAGGCTTAGACATATCTGCCCATACAGTGCAAAGAGGTCCTCCTCAGGGAGGGCTCAGTATTCTATGTCATCCTGATGTTTCATATGGAGCATCTAATAAATAAGGTGTACTCATTCTTGAAGTTCTCAGCTACACAATCCCCTGTCTCTCTTGGTTGGCACCCTCCTGATGTACCTTAACCTCTCTGGCTTCACACACACCCAAGAATGTGCATCCACTGTTAGGAAATGACTTCTCAAACTAACTCTGAGGACCAGTCACTTCAAACCTTCATTCATAGCCAGGCGTGGTGGCACACGCTTGTAATCCCAGTACTTGGGAGGTGGAGACCGGAGGATCCGGGTTCACAGCCAGCCTCAGCTACTCAGTGAGGCCCTCCGCAACTTAGTGAGACCCTGTTTCAAAATAAAGTATAAAAAATAGGGCCGGGGGTGTAGCTTGGAGGTAGAACGCCCCTGGGTTCAATCCCCAGTGCTGTTAAAAAAAAACCCTTCATTCATTAATTCATTAACCCAAAATTTCCTTAGGGTATTCTATATTCCAGGCAGGATGGTAGCCATCAGAAATAGCTGTGCTGCCCTCAGGGAGCATTAACAAAGACTAATAGATGATTGTGTTATATGTTAAAAAATGATATGACAGAAAAGCATACAAAGGGAGTTTCAGGGAGGGACTGCGAAATTCAGTCTGCCAGGGATGGGAAGAACCCCTATCAGGTAAGACATTTAAGATGAGTGGTGAAAGCAGGAACTGTCTGGAGAAAGAAATTTGGTGTTCCCTGAAGAGGATCATCAGTCATTCCCAGGAGTTTTGATTTTCCCATTCCTTGGAGGACCTGACCATACAACAATTGATAACTATAATAAGCCCTTAAGATCCCCTAAGATTCCAGCAGTTTCTGCCAGGGTAGACTGATTGCAGTCACAGTATTCTGGCAGGGAGGGAGGGGGGGGCTATTGTTGATTCTTCAAGCACCAGATCCAGAGTCAGCCAATCCCAGAGATGTACTCTCCCAGGTCCATCTCATTCTAGAAAGATCTCTGAGTACACAGTGTGAGACAGGGCCTGTGCATTCCTGGCCATTGTATGGCTGTGTTAATATCAGTTATTATTCAATTTAGAAAAGAAGCAAGCGGCTCCCTTCCTTCCTTCCTCTCTCCCTCCCTCCCTTCCTTCCTCCCTCCCTTCCTTCCTTCATATGAAGCAAGTGGGTTTCTAGAGGTCTTCCAGCAGCCACGCCTGTCTGTAGGCCTCTAGGGTGTTGAACGCCTTCATTCACACTGTGTTTCCCTGAATACAGAGATCCCCCACCTGTTTTCTAACATGGTAGATTACCAGGCTGGCAGCTGGGGAGATGAGGTTTTCCATATAGAAGTCAGGAAAGTTTTGAGGACAGTGCAAAGATGGGAGGACGGTGTACTGTCCCACATATGCAGGCCATCTGTTTTGCCTGTAGTCTGGGATTTCTTCATTGCTCCATGAGAACTTCAAAATCAACTGATCTCTTAGTCCGGGCTGTCAGTCACCAGATCTCCTGACTCGCTCAGTTCCTCTACCCCTTCAGTTATATGCAAATCTTGGGGTAGGGACACTTGAGGAGCTCTTTAGAAGGCAGCTCCAGAGGTTCCATTCTCTAGGGTCTCTCTCAGCTGCAATGGCCTTGGTCTCAGGACACTGAGTCTCAACACAGGGGTAACCACCACCAGGCCTGCCCAGGGGAGACCTGGCATATGGTGTGAAGAGCAGAGAGCTGTGATGTAGTCCCAAGGAGATGCAGTATCTAGGGCAGAGGAAGAGGATCCCATGAGTGAGAGTGGGGTGACCAGATGATTGGAGGGGAATGAGAGGAGTGAAAGGAAGCAGTGGCACTAAGTGTCACATGCCACAAAGAGGCCAAGGAGATAGGATTCAGTAATCAGGGGCTATAATGAGCTAAGAAAGAGCAGTTCTATCTAGGTGCAGTGGTACACACCTGTAATCCCAGTACCTGGGAGGCTGAGACAAGAGGATCTCAGGGTGGAGGCCAGCCTCAGAAATTTAGCAAGACCCTATTTCAAAATTTAAAAAAATAATAATAAAAAGGGCTGAGGGTGTATCTCAGAGGTATAATGTCCTTGGGTTCAATCCCCAGTACTAAAAACAAAAACAATAACAAAAAGAGAAGCTCTAGGGAAGGAGTATAGGTGGCAGTCAGCTGTGGTGGTTCAAAGGACAATGATTGTAGCCACAGTTGCACAACAATAGAATATACTTGATGCCACCGAAATGTACACAGTGGCATGACCTCGGTGGCACAGTGCACAATGTGGGTGTTGTTTGTTCATGCAAAGAACATGTGATAAGCTCTAAATCTGGAAAGCTTAAGGTGATGAAGACAAAGTATTCCACAACAGACACTATAATCAGTTCTTTACTATTCTCTGCATTATCTACTGAGGCAAATGGATTCCTAATGAGTTGGCTTCTCTGGAATGACTTAAGGAAATTAGAAGGGAAATGTACATTTTTACTTCACATTCAGTTTTCATAACAAATATAAGAAAAGTACATTTAGGCCACATGAAATGAGTGCTATGTATATATGAAATACTATAGTATATACCTAATGTGCTCTATGTATATTTCAATATATAACAAATAATAGATATAAGATAGTATGTGTGCAAAAATGTTATAAAGATCACATTGTAACTGTAGCAGGGGCAATAATGCTTACCAGATGGTCCTTCTGCCCTTCATCTGTCCGACTTCTACCCAACGGACTCTAGTCAGAAGGGATATTTGCCACTTTTAGGCCCAGTCATAGACGAGCAGACCTGATTTCTCTATGCTCCTATCTTCTGCATTAGCAAATGTGGGGTGTTCTGAATGGGTGTAGCTACAACACAGTGGAGCATCCATCAACTGGATCCTGAGAACATGGGCCCCTCTCCCACTCACCCCTTGGTTGACTCACCAGTGGGAAACTTT
>PVJS01009113.1:10647-51308 GCA_004027185.1 Glis glis
ACCTCCGCGCTACGCCCCCAGCCCTATTTTTTTTATGCTTTTTTTTATTTTTTGAAACCGGGTCTCACGAAGTTGTGGAGGGCCTCGCTAGGTAGAGAGAGAGAGAGAGAGAGAGAGAGAGAGAGAGAGAGAGGAAAGAGGAGAGAGAGAGATCGATCGATCGCGCGCGCACATGCGCGCTGAGGTTGGCTGCGAACCCGGATCCTCCGGTCTCCGCCTCCCAAAGTACTGGGATTACAAGCGTGTGCCACCACGCCCGGCTTCTATTTTTCTTTTCTCAAATTGATTTTTAAATCAAATAATTAATTTTGATAAACATATTTTAAGTATTTTCCTCTTAAATCTGGAAAAAATTTATTCTAAACTCTTTAATTTAGGTAAGGCCTAAATGCTTTTTTTTTTTTTTTGCGGTACTAGGGATGGAACCCAGGGGTATTCTACCTCCAAGCTATACCCCCAGCCCTATTTTTTTATTCTTTATTTTGAAATTTCATCTTATTTCTAGAGTATCTTTTAATCAAAAAGACTTTCTATAACACCTAATAAGGATGTCCCCAAATATAGTATTCCAGAATTAGAAGGAAGAGGCCTTGGAGTTATATTTCATATGTATTGCAAAAGAAACTCACTAGATATTTTTGTAAGGTTAAGATAATGGAGCTAATGTTTATCATGTAAAAATAATAAAAATTTGAAAACAGCAGCTTCCTTCCAGCTTCATGGTTTATGTGAGACAAAATGAGCTGATGAAGGAGGCATTTTTAACGGTGCATCCAACCCAGCTGGAGGAGGCAAACATGTATTAGTCGTTAGAGTTCAAGACTATGAGGTGAGAATAATGTACTGCTTGCTGACTTCAACTACACAGGGATTTTACGAGAACTAAACAGTTAAAACACTTGGATGAGGACAGATGCTTAAGTTCTAAGCATTAATATTATCTGAAGCTATGACTCCATCGATTCCTTGGGTAAGCAAGTATTATTATTGGAAACTCTGCAAGAAAACCTAATCTGTAGAGATTTTCAGCTCCATTTTCAGAACAAAGGGGCATGGGTATCGTTTATCCTAAGTATTTTGGACATGTGAATCAAAAGTACCCCAGACAGTGAGTGAGTATTTCTTGTTTGCCCATATTTCAACTCATAAGAACTTTGTATTTATTGGCATGACCTGAAAAGCAATATGGTACTTTGGGGAGAAAATAAAACACAAAAAGATTTAAATTCTAGAATAAGGAGAAAGGAAAATGGAACCTACCCAAACATTTTCAGCTGAGATTAAAACCCCTCCTGGCTATTTGAATAAATTGCTCCTTAAGTAATTAAAACTCTAACCTATGCTCTTCAGTAAATTCTGGTAATTTCTCTGCACTCAGTTTCAAGTATTTTCTGGCTGGCTTCTTTCCAAAGAGTACACCTGTGTGTTAGTTGAACAATGTCTTACTGAAAGATGAAATTAGCTAATTTTGTTTGATTTGGATCTTGGTTAAAACTCTGAAGTTAGATATTTATGTGTAGAGCCACATAAGGAACACTAGCTTAAATTATTCCACCAGGGACTATAATAAGATTTCCATTTAGTTACTAGAACATTAGACTATGCTTAGCTAATGAAAATGATTCATCTCTGTTTTTCTATCAAACACAAGAGCTAGGGGGAGAGAACTATTAGTTTAGTTTAGGTATAGACCTTCTAGTATTTTCGTTTCTTTCTTTCCATGTCACATCTTCTTAAATATATTCACTTTTGCTTCTGAACTTTGAAAAGTCCTTGATCTATTTTAATTATGAAAACCCAATAAAACATTGTTTTGATTTTAAATTATTGGTCTTTAATGTCTTTGATCCCCCTTTTCCATGTAAACCAAAAGCCTAATGATTCCTATTAACGGAGGAGAGTAAAGTTTATCCCAATGACCATTTTCATTTTATGAGAGCAATCTAAGTTTTGCTTTTGCCCATTAATTATATGGGATGTCACAAATTACAGAAAATGGGATTTGTTGGTTTCCAATTTTAATTGGAGTTATTGCTTGGTACAGAATTAACAGGTAACTAAGTAGGTAACCCCATCCCCAACCCCTCCACCACCCTCAAGAGTACAGGTGTGTTCAGTATCTAGTGCCATTCACAATAGTGCTATGATTTCTAAGCAATCATGCTTACCAGTGAATCTTGTTCCAGAATGGCCTCCAAGGAGCTCCCATCTTGCTGTCAGATGTGCAAACCCTCCTGGCAGTTCAACATGTAGGCCTTACCAGGTCTTGATGGGAAAGATTGTTGCTGGTTTTCCCTGCCATGCTTTCTGGGACTCTAAACAATGACCTAATCCAAGAATGGGAGAGAAATCTCAGCTCTAAAAAGACTATTTGCATTTCTCTGATTGCAAATGATGTTGAACATTTTTTCATATATTTATTGGTTGTTTGTATTTCTTCTTTTGAGAACTGTCTATTTAGGTCAGTTGCTCATTTTTTTAATTGAGTTTTGTTTTGTTTTGTTTAGTGTTAAGTTTTTTTTTTTTTTTTTGCGGTACTGGGGATTGAACCCAGGGGCATTCTACCTCCGAGCTACACCCCCAGACCTATTTTTTATCCTTTATTTTGAAACCGGGTCTCACGAAGTTGCGGAAGCCTCACTAAGTAGCTGAGGCTGGCTGCGAACCCGGATCCTCAGGTCTCAGCCTCCCAAGTACTGGGATTACAAGCGTGCGCCACCACGCCCGGCTGGTGGTAAGTTTTTAAAGTTATTTTTCCCTAGACCACCTCCCTGGCTTCATTGCAGTTTCTCCTCCATAATCTGAAGTCCTTCTGGTATCCCAGTTACTCCCTAGCTTCCGCATATGAGAGAATACATGACTTTTCACTTTCTGTGACTGGCTAATCTCATTTAACATAATGTCCTCCAGGTCTATCCATTTTCCTGCAAATGACATAATTTTGTTCTTCTTTATTGCTGAGTAGAATTCCATTGTGTGTATATCCCATAATTTAGTAATAAATTCATCTGTTGATGGACACCTAGGTTGGTTCCATAATTTGGCTATTGTAAAGTGTGCTGCTATAAACATGGATATGCATACATCACTATAATATTCTGATTTCAGTTCCTTTGGAAAGATACCCAAGAGTGATATAGCTGGATCGTATGGTAGATCCATTCCCAATTTTCTGAGGAATCTCCAAATTGATCTCCATAGTGGGGTGGGGGGCAGAGGGAGAATCAATGAAGGAATAACTTCCACTGACATTATGTAAATATGTTAGAATACCAATGTCAAACTCAATATCCTGTATGGGGAAGGGGGGAGTAGGGAGGGAGCCAGGGGAAAGTCCACCAAGTGCTAGGTGCATGTATGTCACTATCACTATGAACTACATTATGGTGTGATACTATAATGCGCCAGTAAAAGTATAAAAATAAAGTTATTTTTATATATTCTAGATATTAGTCCTCTATCAGAGGAGTAGCTGGCAAGGATTTCTCCCAGTGTGTAGGCTCTCTCTTCAGACTCTTAATGGTTTCTTTTGCTGTGCAGAAGCTTCTCAACTTGATGGCATTCCATTTATTGATTGTCAGTTTTATTTCTTGAGCTTTGAGGGTCTTATTGAGGAAGTCTCCACCAATGCCTAAATGTTGGAGAGTTGGTCTTAGGTCCTCTTCTAGTAATTTCAAAGTTTCGGGTCTAATTTCTAGGTCTTTGATCCATCTTGAGCTGACTCTTGTGCAGGGTGAGAGATTGGGGTCTAATTTCATTCTTCTACATATGGTGGATATCCAGTTTTCCCATCATCACTTGTAGAAAGGCTATCTTTTCTCAAGTGTATGTTTTTGGCTTCTTTGTCAAAAATCACCTGGCTATAAGTGTGAGGATTTGTTTCTATATCTTCTATTCCATTAGTCTGTGTGTTTGTTCATCAAGGGAAATGCAAATTAAAACTACACTGAGATTCCATCTAACTCCAATTAGAATGGTAATCATCAAGAATACAAGCAATAATAAATGCTGGCAAAGATGTGGGGAAATAGGAACTCTTATACACTGTTGGTGGGACTGCAAATTAGTACAATCACTATGAAGGTTCCTCAAAAGACTAAAAATAGAACCAACAGATGACCCGGCTATACCACTCCTCAGTATCTTTTTAAAAAAGTTGGAATACTATATGATATATGCATATCCATGTTTATAGAAGCACAATTCACAATAACCAAATTATGGAACCATAACCAAATTATGGAACCAACCTAGGTGTCCGTCAACAGATGAATGGATAACAAAAATGTGATATATATACACAGTGGAATTTTACTCAACTACAAAGAACAACAAAATTATATCATTTGCAGAAAAGTGGATAGAACTAGAGAATATGCTTAGTGAGATCAGTCAATCTCAGAAGGTCAAGTGTTGAATGTTTTCTCTTACATGTGGATGGTAGAGAGAAAGTAAGAAACAAAAGGTACTTTAGATTATTGATGAGACAAACCAACAGAATAGTGGAAGGGGCTGGGGGGCAGAAGTAGTGAGGGAAAAGGAAAAACTGAAGAATGAAATAGTTCAAATTATGCTATTCCCATGTATGAAGGTTATCACTACCAATCTTACTATTATGTACCGAGAGGGGTAGGTATCAGGGTGAAACCTAAAGGAAAACACACCAAGACCTGTGTGCATGTTTGCTTGTATGACTTTGACCCTCACCACAATGTATAATTACAATGCATCAATAAAAGTATAAAAAAGAAAGGGGCCTTTTGATTGCTCTTAGTGTGTCTCCTTGGTTGCTTCTCAAATATTTTTCAAATCACCTTGGGGGAAGTAGTAAATGTTTGTGATTAAGATTATTCAATCCTACAATAAAATATTATTGAAAGTAAGTATGGAAATAAGTATTGTGTAAGAAACAGACAAAAATGTAGAGCATACATGTGCTACACATGAGTTGGAAAGAATGGAAAAACCAAGTGTGTACTAAATATTCATGGGGCATGAGATACATCAAATTTTCATGAGGGACTAAATATTCATGCCATCTTTAATTAGGTACTTGGAGGTGGTATCCTTGTAACCTCTACTTTTTTCAACTCACCACTCAGTTCAGGGTAGTAGTGATATTTCTTAGGCAGCAGTGATATTGTTGGGACACTGTGCCCCGTAGGACACTAATGCACCATAGAAATGATACCCAGAGAGCAGAAGTATCTGCCACTTTGAAGGCCATATGTCTCTGGTTTATAAAACGTTAAACAGGTATATATAAGAAAGGCCTAATTGTTAAGGAGTAGTGCACATGGAGTTTCTTAGGAGGCCACATATTTTTCTAACTATCATCAGGTTGACCAAAAAAATACATATTTCTAGGCATTCCCAGGGATGCCTTATGTGTGCTCAGTAATCCACTTAGATTCCATGCAGCTTGTATTATTCCAGCCTTTTTTATTTTTGAAGGCTCTGCTGTAAGGGTTTCATAGCCCTAAAGCCGTGGTGTTTCCCTCTCCAAAAATGGGAGAAATGAACCATCCCAACACTCTGTGTCACCCTCTGTCACATAGAATCAAGAGAAATAAATGGCTTGTAGGAATAAATGGCTCTTACAAGAGGGAATTCTGTTGTGGACCCAACTAAAGAGATTTAGTTGTCAAAAGATTGAAAGGTCCTTCTTTGGAAATGGTCCCACAGCATGACAGGAAGGGAAAGTACTCCATCCTCCTTCATTTCTTTCTTCATTCTTTTTCCACTTTATCTTTAACCTATAGCTTTGATACTCAAAGTGAGGTCTGAGATTTCTAACCAACTCACCTGGGAGCTCATTAGAAATGTAGAATCTCAATCCTACCCCAGACTGGCTTTGTCAGAATCTGCATTTTAACAAAGCCCCCAGGTTACCTCTAGGCACATTAAAGTCAGAGATTTACCAACTTGTAGGACAGGATTTGTGGATCCTCCCACTCCAGTTACTCATATCCATGTTCATTTTCAGCTGGGTTGCTCTAGGAATCAAAGCTCTCTTCTTCCTCCTCTCTCCTTCTTCATCAGACTCTATACAAAGCTGTCCTTGGCAACACTTGACTCCTGGGCCCACCCTTTCCCATTTTCTGTAATCCTTCATGTGATCCTCGCTGTTCCTTTCCTGCTGATTATGTCTGCACAGGCCTCTGAACTGTTAATCCTCCTCTCGGCGAGGCTGGAAACACACCCCAAGGATCAGCTGTGGCTGGCTCGATGGGCTCTGTCAGCCTGCCTCTTCTTGTGCCAGATGTAATCATTCCCAGAGTTCAGAGGTTTATGACTTGTTTCTTGTAGTTCCAAATTTGCGGTCAAGATGCCCTGGTGTTGAGCTGGCAAGACTAAGGGCTTAAATATTTTTCCAACTCTGCTCTTTCAAGCCACGTCTTCCATGTTAATATCACTTGTATGAGAATGTGAATGTAGTGAAATCATGAGGTTCTCAGTTATCAAATTCATCTTTAAACTTTTCTGCCGATTAAGTCACTGTATTGGCAGTTTCTACAAACTTTAAATTGAGTCTGAAAGAAACAGTACCTGGATTTGGACACTCAAGTCTTTCCACAGGTACTGGAGTATACTTTGGGAGTATGCCTTTGCTTCCGAGAAATGGCAAGAAATTGTATTTTTAATCCAGAAAGGGCTAAAATTATTTTTTTTTGGTGAAGATGTGGAAAATTTGGAACCCTCCTGCATTGCTAGTGGCAGTGTAAAATGGCACCAGCCCTCTAGAAAATAGTTTGGTTGTTCCTCAAAAATGTAAACATAGAGCTACCATATTGATCCAGAAATTCCACTTATAGGTAACAACCCCAAAGAAATGAAAACAGAGACTCAAATATTTACAGAGGCCAATGTCTATAGTACCACTGTAGTAGTACTCACAATAGCTAAAAGAAGGAAACACATGTCCATGAATAGGTGAGTGGATGTTTTGAATGTGGTATGCACACACACACACACACACACACACACACACACACACAAAATGTAATATTACTTAGTGATACAAAGAATCAAATTATGATACATGCTACAGCATGGATGAGCCTTATAAATATACTAACTGAAATTATCCTGGTACAAAAGAACAACTATTGTATGATTCTACTTACATGAAATATCTAGAATAGGCAAATTCATAGAAACAGAAAGTAGATTAAAATTTACCAAGAGCTGGGCAGGGGAGGGGGGGAGAAATCGGTAGTTACTTCTTGATGGGTAGTTTCTGTTTGGGGTGATGAAAAAGTTTAGGAAGTAGATGGGGATGATGGCTGCTCCTTTGGGGCATCATAGCATTTTGTAAAGATTTTAGTTAACCCAGCTTTAAATACCAGCTAAGTTAATTATTAGCTGTGTGATCATAGATGTGTGTCTGGATCTCTCTGAACATCAGATTCTTCATTTTATATTAAAAAAGAAAGATTCACTGTGAATAGTTTAACTCACTCTGCCAGACCTGTGAGCTTCTTGAAGATGTAATGGCATCCCTGCCTTACAAACTCATGTTGAATCTGGTCTGATGTAGTGGTGTTAGAAGGCGGGACCTTTAAGAAGGACTAATGTCATCAGGTATCGTGGCACAGGCCTGTAATCCCAGTACTCAGGAGGCTGAGACAGGAGGATTGCAGGTTTAAGGCCAGGGCACAGTAACTTAATGAGACCCTGTTTCAAAATATAAAAATTAAAAAGGGCTGGGGGCACAGCTCAGTGGTAGAGAGCCCCTGGGTTCAATCTCTAGGATTCCAAAGAGAAAAGAAGGATGAATGGCTTTCTCTAGAAACTGGATTGGTTCTTGCAGGAATGGATTAGTTTTCACCAGATGTGTGTATGTATACTTCTACCACCCTGAAACCCTTCAAGATGTATGATTACAATGCACCAATAAATAAATAATAAATAAATAAGACTGTTATACAGTGGGTCAGTCTCCTCTCTTCCACACACATCCACTTCCCCTACTATTTTCCCACCAGATGCTCAGCAGCACCTGACCCTTACAAGAAGAGAAGATGCAGGGCCAGGCCCTTGGATTTCCAGAACTGTATTTTATTCTTTCTGTACAAGACTATGGTCTTTTTATTTTCACTGCCCAAACCAATCCTCCAACCACAGAATCAACAGAGCAGTATAGTTTTCTAAGAAAACAATTTAAATCCAGTTTGCCCCAATCCATCCCTTAAAGTCCATTTGCATATCACCAACTTGCTTAATCCTCTATTGGCCATATGCTACTTTCACCTATCTTTCTTTTAATGTTTCACTTGTAGAGCATTTCCCATGAATTAGGACAGTTTTAGTCTCTTAGGAAGTTTAGTGTTTTTCTACCTGTTTTTTCTGTTTCATTTGCTAAAGGAATTTCTTACTTTCATGTTTTTCATAAACATTTATGCAGTTATTCATGTATGATTCACCTAATTGACCCATTTTAAGATTCTTCTACCTCTATTTTACTATTCCCTTTGGGTTTTTCTTTCCATACCTCTTTGTCTCTGTGGGTTCATTAACATAAATTAGTCCCACCAGTGTTCTCTGTCATTTACACAGTATTACTATTTTTTTTTTTTTTTTGCAGTACTGGGAATTGAACCCAGGGGCATCTTACCTCCAAGCTACACCCCCAGCCCTATTTTTTTATTCTTTATTTTGAAACAGGGTCTCACTAAGTTGTGGAGGGCCTCATTAAGTAGCTGAGGTTGGCCACAAACCTGGATCCTCTGGTCTCAGCCTCCCAAGTACTGGGACTAAGCATGTGCCACCACACCAGGCTAGTATTACTATTTTGACAGAGGCAAACTATACTCTACAGAAAGCTTTCAGGTAGCAACTTTTTACTAGGTGCTCCTAGGTTCATAAAAGTGGAAAAGTAAAACTGCATTACCTGTAGTTATGTGTTACATGTCCACATTAAACTCATCTGGAGGCTTAGAGAGGTTGAGCCACTAGAGTCCACACATGTGAACAGAGACTTCAGGTTTTCTAACTCCAAACTCAATGCACTGATTAAGCCTCTATCCTTCTTCTACAATAATGCTGCAAATGTGCCGATTATACTACTAATTAGGTAAATAAGACATGTCTTTTCTAAGATTTGCTCAAACACCATCTGATTTGAACCTCCAAATGTCATTTTTTTTTGTTACCATTAACACTTTAATCAGGGGTGGGGGGGAGACTTGGTTGAATGAGTGAAAAATTAATTAATTAATTAAATCAGAGTTTAAAAATTGAGTCCAAGGGTTCAAACCCCAGCACCAAAACAACAACAACAAAAAAGATCAAGATCAGGAAATAGTTGAATGCACTCCCATTTCTTGGTTGGAGGGGATTTTATATCACTTTGAACATCTAGCAGTATCTGTAAATCTTTTAGGTTGTCCCAACAGGGGAGAGGTTGCTACTGGCATCTAATGGGTAGAGGCCAGGGATATTGCTAACTATGCTCTGCACAGGACATCCCCCACAAGGCCAAAATTGACATTTTGCCCCCAAAATGTCAATTGTACTGAAGTTGAGAAACCCTGTTTAAGGGATGCTTCTTTAAGGAAGTAAAAGTTGGGTGCACTTTGAAAATCAACACTGACCTTGACGGAAATGCTCCTTTCTTTGTAGAGTAAAATCTGTTTCCCCAATAAGGCTTTCACATGCTTTGCCTCTTAGACCCACACTCTTATTTCAGAAAGTAGTCTATGTTCCTAGGTTCGTTTTCTTGGCCTGCAGTCTTGGGCGAGGCTCTGATTCTTTGGTCTGTTTTCTCTGGCAGAGCCCCCTCTCCACCAGCCCTCTTTATGAGCTTGACTCTAGCTCTCAAGTTTTGTCCCTGCTCCCAGCCCCATCACTTGGGCGAGGCTCCCAGATTGGGCTGAGCAGGCAAGGTCTCTGGCTCAATCTATTCCTTGTCCAGGCCAAGACCAGCTGGGAACCAACTGAAGCAGGGGAAGATTTCCTGTTCCTTTCCATCTTTCTTTCCAGCAACATGCCTGCCAGGCTCCTGCTGTCCTCTTTTATCCTCCCTTGCTCCTCCTTCAGAAAACCAGTAGAATCCTTACCCCTGGAGCCAGCCATGGTGGTACACACTTGTGATCCCAGTACTTGGGAGGCTGAAACAGGAGGATTGCAGATTCAAGGACAGCCTCAGCAAGAAGTGAGACTCTCATCAACCTAGCAAAACCCTGTTTCAGAATAAAAATAAAATAGGAATAGGGGTATAGCTCGGAGGTAGGATGTCCCTGAGTTCCACCCCCAGTACCACGAAAAAAAATTTTACAAAAAGAATCCTCACCCCTGGCTGTTGGTCAAGGCTTCCCCATCCAATGTCTAAGCCTCAAGACTCATTTCTTTCCATCTTCTCTTTAAACCCTATCCGCAGAGAGACTCAGTCAGGAAAGACTCAGGAAGCTAATGACTGACAACATATGGCCCCTTGCAGGTAGAGGTGCCCTTCAACAAAGGACCTTGCCTTAGCTCCATGGATAAAAGTGTTCACGGTGGGGTATGGGGCTTGGCAATACAAAGCACCCTCCCAACCTTTTCCTCATTGGCTTCCAGAGCTTCTCCCTAATCCTGGAATGGCAGGGGTTTCTAAAGCCCATCAGGATGGTGAAACACGCACAGACTCCATGTTTCCAGTTGGTCGCTGATGGTGCCTGTGCGACACATAGGGTTTCACACCCAACCTCTCAAAACCATCCTGTTTGGTGGGAAGAGAACCCCTGCTGTACACCCCATGCTCTACCTTCATGTGTAGCCCCTCTTCTGTTTGCCTCTAAACTGCTCTATCTCTCCTCTGATCCCTGGCCTTTGGAGCTGTGTGGTTGACACAGTTCTGCTTCCTGAAGAGTGTTCTCTTGTGAAACCCTAGCTTACATCATCCAGTCAGCATATTTCTTCCTTAGAAAGATCCTCAACAGATGCTTGCCCCTTTAGAAAGGAACATTAAAGTCAGGCACAGTGGTGTTCTTGGGAGACTGAGATAAGTGCATTGCAAATTCAAGGTCAGCCTCAGCAACTTAGCTAGACCCTCAGCAACTTAGCCAGACCTTGTTTCAAAAAAAAAAAAAGAGCCAGGGGTAAAGCCAGGCATGGTGGCACACGCTTGTAATCCCAATACTTGGGAGTCTGAGACTGGAGGATTGCAGATTAGAGGACAGCCTCAGCAAGTAGGGAGACTCTCATCAACCTAGCGAGACCCTGTTTCAGAACGAAAATAAAATAGGTCAGCCGGGCATGATGGCTCATGCTTGTAATCCCAGTACTTGGGAGGCTGAGACAGAAGGATCACAGGTTCTCAGCCAGCCTCAGCTACTTAGTGAGGCTCTCAGAAACTTAGTGAGACCCTGTTTCAAAATAAAGAATAAAAAATATGGCTGGGGGTGTAGCTTGGAGGTAGAATGTCCCTGGGTTCAATCCCCAGTACCACAAAAAAAAAAATAGGTCTGGGGCTATAGCTCAGAGGTAGAATGCCCCTGGGTTCAATCCCCAGCATCACTCACACACACACACACACACACATACACACACACACACACACACACAAATACACAAATAGAAAAGAGCATCAGGCACCATCATGTGCTGTCTATAGCACCTCTTGCTCCTTTCTGTCATGGGAGGACTCCAGTTGAACAGGCTCACATTCTTTCTCCAAGTTCTTACTCTGCCCTTTCCTCATTAAGTAAAAGGTAATTGTCAAAAGACAAAACAAAACTTGGGATTTTATTGTTGAGCAGCATATTAAAACATTTGAGAAATAGCCTGATGATCTGTAAAGAACACTCAATCTAGAGAGGAAACAAAACACAATTAAATACAGTCAGAAAAATGCTGTAATTGATAAATGCCCTTGAGGCTGTGGAGCCCAGAAGAGGGAGCGACTACCTGGGCAGGGTGGCAGAGGGAGTAGGAACACCTGTACAGAGCAGCTGTCATCTGACCTCATAACTAAGTCACATCCTCAGGTGAGAAACACTGGCGTCTTTCAACAGCACCATCAGTGTACTGGTTGCTTTTATTTCTCGTCACATGAACGACTTCAAATGTCAGTATTTCATGTGTGCTGTTTCACCAGGAAATCAAAGTTCTGATTTTCTATCTAATCTAAGAGGTCAACTATAATTGAAAAAACATAAAATTTTATTTTTGTGTTGGCCTAAATTGTGCTCTACTTTCTGCTTTCTCAGTTTGTTGACTTTTACCCTGGATTAAGTCTCATCTGACTCTTAAGTTCTGATTGTACCTACAGACACTGTACAGTAATCATTGCCAAGTTATTTTATTTCACACCAGCTGCAACAAAGTGGGACAATTACCTAATGTACCCTGACAAAGGGCGTGACAGGTATTTAGGGACCTGCTTTGATGTCATCACTGCCATAGTCATTCCATCCTAACCCTCTCTCCAGCTAGACATCCTGAACCTCAGTAGCCACCCCCTGCACTTTCCTTTTAAACTCCCACAACAATTCCACCATACTGAGCATAAGGTTTGGTTCTCACAAGGCGTTTATGTGTTCCAACTTTCTCCTTTTTTTTTTTTTTTTTGTGGTACCGGGTATTGAACGCAGGGGCGTTCTACCTACGCGCTATGCCGCCGGCCCTATTTTTTATACTTTATTTTGAAACTGGGTCTCACGAAGTTGCAGAGGGCCTCACTAAGGAGAGAGAGAGAGAGAGAGAGAGAGAGAGAGAGAGCGCTGAGGCTGGCCGCGAACCCGGATCCTCCAGTCTCCGCCTCCCAAAGTACTGGGATTACAAGTGTGCGCCACCACGCCCGGCCAACTTTGTCCTTTTTAACTAGATCAAGCAGCCAAGCTCCCACAGGTGCATTGGTTTTGGTATATTCTCCATCCACAGATTCAAGGCACAAGACGCCATGATCATTAGGATTATGATCAATCATGCATTGTCATATTTGAAATGAGAAGTGGATCCAGAAAGACTGACTGCAAATAGATCCTTTCTCCTCTAGCACTTCTTCCCTCTACAATACAAAGAAAGTCCTCTGGAAGTACAGGGGAGGAAAGGATTTCTACAGTCCAAGGAGATAGAGGGAAACTAGAATATGGGGGACAGAGATGGACTTTTAAGGTTGTGTAGAATTTCAAATAGTACAGAATCAGAGAGAGGCCCCCTGAAGAGATCAACACCTCAAGTAAGTTACCATGGTAGAAAAGATGGGGGCCTATTTTTAAAAAGGGTCAATCAATGTTGCTGGAAATCAATGTTCTGGGGTAGGGAAGGGCAGAGAAGGGAACAAACCTCACAGGCAGGTCAGTGACAGATTATGCAGGACTTCAGTTAACAAGATGAAACTTTATTCTGTAGGAAAGGGGAGACATCAGAGAATTCAAAAAATATTCCAGGACCATGGAAGATATCCCAATGGCAAAAGTGAGAGGGTTGAGAAACTTTGGTCTGGGCACTAGCTGTGGAGAGGAAGGAAGGGGAGAGACTTTGCAATAATCACACTGATCAGACTGAAGTCAGGTAGGTGCGGGAAAGCAAAAGCGAAGGGCTGGTATGAAGAAAAAGGCAAAGGTCAGGCAACCTTTGTCAAAATATTCCATCAGTCCAAGGTCCAGGATAGGAAATCAATAAATATTTTTTACAGTTGGTGGCTCCAGGATTTGGAGTGTAAGTGTCTGGTGATGACATTTACTGGAACCAGGTAAAAGAAATGGGCCCTGGGGGAAGATAATGGGGTACTCCATGGGCATGTTGCAATTGAGGTGCTTAAGAAACATCCAGAGGAGATGACTAAATGACACTAGACATACAACTCTAGAACTCAGAGAACGATCTGAAATAGATAAAATCAGATAAAACAGATAGAGATCATCAGGGTTTATGACACAGGTGAAACCACAGAAAGAAACAAGGTCTTCCAAGAAGAACATATGAATGAGCACAGAGGTGAGTGAGGGTGAATCCCCAGGGAGCACCAGTGTTTGCTGCTGGGCAGCGGGCTTGGAGACAACTCGCCCGGGCCCCCGTCATCCCCAATGTGTCTCCAGAGCCCAGCACACGCCTGGCCAAGACCAGCTCACTCAGGAAAATGTGCTGAGTAATGGAATGAACAAAGAAAACTTCATCACAGGAGTCAACAGAGATGAGACCTTACCTTTGCTGAGTGCCAACTCGACCCACTTTACTTGTGGTGTCTCCTTTAAGAGAATCAAGTGATGTCACCTAACGCTTGACAGGTTCACAAGTCAAGCTTTATAGAGACCTCAAGTTTTTCAGGGCTGTGTCTCCCAGGCCTTCCCATGGACTCTCCCTACCCTCAGAATGTTTACATATAATCTCCACTTAGGGAGTCAGTGCAAAAGGAAACCACTTTGAACTTGGAGAACTCTTCATGTTCTCTTCCATAAAGAGAGCTCGGATCATGAAAAACATGGTGGTTCTTCTGGGATTGTTGCTTTTTTTTTTTTTTTGGTACCTCCAAGCTACACCCCCAGCCCGATTTTATATTTCTTATTTGGAAACAGGGTCTCACTAGGTTGCTGAGAGCCTCGCGAAGTTGCTGAGGCTGCCTTTGAACCTGTGATCCTCCTGTCTCAGCCTCCCAAGTACTGGGATTACAAGCATGTGCCACAATGCCCGGTTGCATCTTTTCATTTAATTAATAAATGCATCATGTTCTAAAAGCCAGCACTATATGACCTGTGGGAAGATGACATGGCTCAGCCCGTGAGAAGCTCACCATACCTTTATAACGCATGCATGTGTGTGTATACATGCACATGTGTGTATATTAATTTATAATCTATATGACTTGTGGGAAGATGACATGGCTCAGCCCATGAGAAGCTCAACATACCTTTATAATGCATGCATGTGTGTGTTAATTATAATCTATAAGTAAGGGCAGTGTTCTGTGGGTGCACTTGGAAGAACAAGACTAATTCTGTCTGAGAAACACAGGTAAGGGTGGAAGATCATGGAAGTCTTCACAGAAGAAAACATATGAAAGCAGAGGCATGACGTCTAAGCAGGGTTGTTTGCTTGCTCACTTGTTTTTCCAGGCAGATGGGGTCATATAAGCAAAAATGTGGACCCTCAAGATGGGCTGAGTGTGAGCTATTTGAAAGGTGGGATATGAAGCTGGAGCAGTGTCCCAGGAGGGCCTTAAATACCTGTAACATGATTGGATTTGCGTTTGGGGGAGACTGTTTTGGTGACTAGTGTGGACATTGGAACAGAGCCTGGAAATACACCTGAATAGGGAACTTGATGCCAAGGTACCTTCTCTCCATCCTGACTGACATTTGTAATGGTCTGAACCATTGGAAAGGACTGTAGACATAAGGCATTACACGAATGCCCTTGCAACCAGCAGAAGCAACAGCTCTTGGGAGGGAATAGAGGGGAACAGGGGTATGGGGTTCAAAAGGAGGATACTCAAGAAAGTAGTTGGAAGATGGATCTAACATGTATTTACAGGTCTTGATTTATCATAAATAAAATATCTTCCAATCATGATTAGATTTATACTTGACTTCTTAAAGCTCCTGTGTTCTAAGAAGTTAGCCTGTGTGTCTACAATTGCCCTGGCACCAGCCCCAGTGCCAGGGAAGTGCAAAACTCTCTGAACCTTGAGTAATCCAAAGGAAGAGTGTCTCAATTTATTGTAGCTTCTCTCACCAGGCCTTACTCTAACTTGCATTTTATCAACTCTGCTAACACAGATACCCCATTATGCTATGAAATTCAAGTGGGATTTTTCAAAGAACTCTTCTGGTCTGATGTAGTCCCTCAATTGTATTTTGGAGTGTAAGTTATCCCCTTCATCAAGATTCAAGAGTCTTAACTATCCAACCATTTTAAAATTACTTATTTAATTGCTGGTGCATTTATCTGACATTTTTTTTTTTGGCAGTACTGGGGATTGAACCCAGAGGCATTCTACCTCTGAGCTACACCCCCAGCCCTATTTTTTAAAATTTTTATATTGAAACAGGGTCTCACTAAATTGCGGAGGCCTCACTAAGTAGCCGAGGCTGGCCGCAAACTTGCAATCCTCCTGCCTTAGCCTTCCAAGTACTGGGATTACAAGTGTGCACCACCACACCAAGCTTTTATCTGACTTGTCATAGATGTACTTTAAGCATTTTGCACATATACATCCAAATGAAATAGAGACTGGATGGCTTAATTTCCAATTTCTTAATGGCCAAAAAATAAGACTAGGAGATTTTATTCCACAGTCCTAGCATGCATGGCAGTGGATAGAAAGCACAGCCTGTAAAGGCTTGTCATTTGCCTCCCTAGGAAACTTCTACTTGTTCTACTTTTCTCTAAGACTCAAAGAGTAAATACATACTTTTCTATCTGGGCCTTGGAAAGTAACTTCTACCCCTCTGTGGATGATGGTATTTGGGCCAATTTCTGCCTTAGGAAGTTTTTAAACAATGATGACTGCCAAGCATGTGCTTTCTGAGTCCTACCTACTCCTTCCTTCACTCTCAGCATCTCCTCTCACCTAATCTACAACTAAAGCCCCAGGGAGAGATTTCTGATATTTCCTAGTAAGTGTAAACCCACATTGGCTATCTATAGCACCACCATAAATGCACTTGGAATGAAGAAGAGGAAAGCCTGCAACAGGAAAACTCCCAGAAGAATCTGAAAGGATTTCACTGCATATGGGAGCACAGACTAAGGGTGTCTCCAGACAGAGATGGAAACGCACCCATTAACCAGTGGAATCATTTACATTTACCATTTACTTCCATTAAGGGGTTTTTTTCTTTTTTTTTGCGGTACCGGGGATTGAACCCAGGGGCGTTCTACCTCCACGTTACACCCCCAGCCCTATTTTTTTTTATACTTTATTTTGAAACCGGGTCTCACAAAGTTGCGGAGGGCCTCACTAAGTAGAGAGAGAGAGAGAGCTGAGGCTGGCCATGAACCCGGATCCTCCGGGCTCTGCCTCCCAAAGTACTGGGATTACAAGCGTGCACCACCACGCCCGACCCCACTAAGGGTTTTATCATTCCACAAAACTTATTTTTACTTCACATCCAAATGTGTGTGCGTGTGTGTGTGTGTGTGTGTGTGTGTGTGTGTGTGTGTTACCAAGGGGTTGAACCCAGGGGCATTCTCTCTCTGAGTAGAACCCCAGCTATTATTTTTTATTTTAAAACAGGGTCTTACTAAGTTGCTGAGGGCCTCACTAAGTTGCTGAGGCTGGCCTCGAACCTGCAAAGCCTCCCAAGTACTGGGATTACAGCATGCACCACCACACCCAGCTATATCCAAACTTTTAAGACACCAAGTCCATTCCAATGTTCACCAAATTTATTACATCTTGGGATATTCTTGATATAAACCTATAATTTGTAACAGCTTTATTTAACTCTTTTTCCTTATGCTTTCAGTTTTATCTTCTCCTGATAGTCTAATGAGAAAAAGCACCACAGTAAAGAGTCCAGAGGTCTGTGTTTCAGTCCAGTCAAACCCCTGGAAATAATGCCAGAAAACCTTAGAAAGTCAATTAGTCCTTCTGAGGTTCATATTCCTCATCCCTCAAAGGGACAGGATCTTTCTGAGCTGCCTCGGGATCTTTCTAAGCCCCCTAAGACTGCCACGAGTTTCAGACAGGAACCATGTCCACAGACGCAATCTAAAACCCCCATGAGCCAAAGCAAAGGAAGGGCGTTCCAAAGTTTCCACAGATATCTCATATCAGACATCATGTAGTTTCGATATGCTTAGTTTCCTTTGATTATGATCCATAACTTTGGCCCTCAAATATTTCACATTCTTAGAATTATTTTTGAAATAACCTAGTACTGCCGCCTATGCTTCCTACACTATCTCTAGTCAACTATGAGGATGATGACTTTTTCACCTAAGAACCAAAGACTTAAGTGGCCATTGTTCTGCATTAAAATCTATTTGAATTAAAAATTTTATGCTAACTGACCACCATCTAAACCATTTCAGATCTAAGAGATTTGCCAACATGTTCTCCTACACAGTTTACTACTGTCTGATTATTCTTTCAGTCCACAAATTTCTATTAGGCAAACACTCTGTAGGGTGCTCTACAAAGACCCGTGCAGCTATTAGAAACTAGGAATTAAGTTACAGAGGAAATTGAAGAACACACTTATAGACTGAAATTTTTTGAGAGTTTTATGGGAATATTCCTCCCTTTTTAACAAAGCTGTATTTTCAGGTTTCCACACTTAATCATTAAAAATCACAATGATTTTCAAAATGTATCTTTGCCAGTAGAGATTATGTTTGATCTGGTAAAAGCCCCACCACTGTTCACTTTTAACCAACAGCTCATCTAAAACCTTTTACAAAATCAAGAACATAAGAGAACTTATAGTGAAGTTCGGAAGATGGAAGACCCAAAATCAGCTGATAGAAAACTAAGCTTTCCTTGGATGGAGCTTGCATAAAATCTTTGCACTGATGTATAGGCCTGCTCAGAATAATGTCTGTGGAGCTGGCTTCAAATTTCTAAGTGCCAAAAACAACAACTGCACTAAATCAGGTCCAGGAGCACATTTTGGGACTACATAGAAGGATTTTTCAAAAATCTGACTTTTGTTTTCATCTTTTATATCACTGATAAATGGAAATTCTACTATGTGAAAACCTGACACTTTTTGGCCATAAAGGGCCATGTGTACAGTGAATATTGGTTATCATGCTTTGTCAATCATACAGGACAGAGAAAGCACTATGGTACCTTACAATGGTTCATGACCTCCTAATGAAGTACATTTGTGCATTTGGTAAGGACTAATCAAATATTTCTAATTAATTAATAAGATTATTTAAATTTCATTTCTCCATTAAACAAACATTTCTAATCCTGAATAGTATGCTTCTGTTCAGGTTTATAGCTTAAGGAAATTTTGAATTGTCCTACTATTTGCTAATCACATAAATAACTCAAGTATCATTATTTCAAATTAAGCTTTCTTAATTTAAGTCTTTCCTTTTAAAATATATGGATTCAAATAGGTAATCTATATTTTATTGCATCTTAAGAAAATACAGAGAAGCTTTTTGGAAAAGTTAACATGGACCATTTCATGAAATGAAATTAAATCTCCCTTCTCTTTGATTAGTCTGATTTTTACATATAATGGCTCCCTCTTTCACTTAAAAAAAATAAGCAAGCAGGGAAAAAAAAGATATTGGGAGAAACAACTTTCTAATGTTATGAGTACATTTGTAAGATAGCTTGTTAACACCTTTTCAAGAATGAACATTACTTTACCAATTAATGGACCTGGTTTTAGCAACACTAGTGTTGTAAGTAGCTTTGTAGTGTAGTGGTCATATTTGCTTTCAATAGTCTTAAAATAAATTAGTATTACCAATCAAAAGCACATTTCCAAAAGAATTAACATGTTATTGTAAGAATATTCACTTAAGAACTGGGTAGCTCACCATATTGTCTGCTTCAAAGGCTATAAAAGAAGAGATTAGCTTATTTCCACATCCAACGCCAAAGTACTCAACATTTCGATTGACCCTTCCTATAAATACCACTAAAATTGCTGGACAAAATACTTTTATTTCTTTTTAATCTCATTTTGTTTCATTTCACATAATTTTATTTAAAAATATTTAATCAACAAAGATAATATATTAAAGGTATACAACATGCATTGATATGCATAGACAGTGTGTAATGATTACCACAATCAAATTAATACTTCATCACCTATGTTTTTTTTTAAAAAATGAATAGCTAAGCTAACAAAAAAGTCAGGAATCTTCAGAAGAAAGCAAAAGTAAAAAGAAAAACACCTTGGGTATTACATGAATACCAAAGTGAGCTAAATGAAACCACAGAAATACTAGAAGAAAATATGAGTGAGTTCCATTTTAGCTTCAATGTAAGGAAAGATTTTCTAACTATAACCAAAAATCTAGAGGCAAAAAAAGCTGGGAGAAAATATTTGTCATACATATTACAAATAAAGGGTTAATGTCCCTAAATTGAAAGAACTTGTAAAATGTGAAAGAAAAAAAAGACCAAAATCCTTAGGGAAATTGGCAAAAACATAGACAATTCACAAAAAGGAGTTTTAAAAAAAACTGCCTTACAGCATATGAAAAGATATTTAACCTCATTCATAATGAGAGAAATATAAATTAAAACTATGCTGAGATATATTTCTTACCCAATAGATTGGTGAACATTCAAAAGTGTGACAAGACCCTGTCATTGAGGCTGTGGGAAGGAAACAGGCACATTCACATTGCTAGTAGAACTGCAAAATGGGAAAAGACCCATAAGGAGGGGAATTTGGCAAGATCTCACAAAACCACCTGTGTACTTATCCTTCAACCCAGAAATTCCCCAGCTAGAAACTTACCAACAATATAAAAAATTCATATGTGTAAAACTATTCATGGTAGCATCACCTGTAATTGCAAACTGTTGGAAACTACCTGTGTGTTCAAGCGTAGGAGAGAGGGTGAATAAACTATATTGCATAAATGAAATGGAGTATTAAGCAACTGTAAAAAAAGAATCAGGGTGAGCTCTACAAACTTTTAAAGAATGATTTCTAGAACACATTAAGTAAAAAAGGCAAAGTAGTAAAGGGTATAGATAGTATACTAAGAGTGTATTTTGTATGTATGTACATACAGAGTGGAACAGCGACAGAGAGAGAGACAAAATATGCTATACAGCTTTGTGAAAAGATGAAAGTAAATTAACAAAATATATATACAATCACTTATTACAAAAAAGAAATAGAAGATGAAAGAATCAGAAAACAGTAGTCAGTTACCAATTAAGAGTGGAGGAAACAGCATGTAAAGGGTATGAGAAGGAGTGAAACTTCTTTCACTTTTAAAAGCATCTATTATCTCACAGATACAAAACTAGTTAAATCAGCAAGAATAGAAATGGGAAGGAGATACCTAAAACTGAAAAAATCCAAAACAGAATAAATGAACCTCATTTTGCAGACACCATGGGAAATAATCATCAGTGAATGGTAACTCCAAGAGAAATTTTGGTAAGGAGTGGAATATTTAAATGATTTTACAGACAAGATGCTTATCAGTTGGAAGGGGGAAAACCCCAATAATTACAACACTGTAAAGTTGGGCAACACCTTAACCAACTGATCAAAATTAATACCACCACTAAGGAACAGATGTACACTGTTTACCTCCAGATACGGTAATTCCTTCCTGAGAAAGAATCAATGTCACATTTCTGGTCTTCAAACTGAAATTCTTTTTCTTCTTCTTTTTTGGTAGTACTGGGGATTGAACTCAGGGACATTCTACCTCTGAGCTACATGCCCAACCCTATTTTATTTTTTATTTTGAAACAGGGTCTTACTAAATTGTGGAAAGCCTCACAAAGTTGCTGAGGCTGGCCATGAACCTGCCATCCTCCTGTCTCAGCCTCCCAAGTACTGGGATTATAGGTGTGTGCCACCACGCCTGGCTCCAGTTGAAATTCTTAACTTCAAATTAATCAGGAAGAAAAGGACAAATGCAAAATAAGGGATGTATTGATGTACTGTTAAACAAGAGGGTAGGGGGACAGTCTACAATCTTCAGAAATATCAGTGTTATAAAATATAAAGAAAGGCTACTGAAACTTTCCATATTAGGGAAGCTAAAGAGATATGCAATAAAATGCAATGCCTACCCCTGGACTCGCTCTTGTTTTAGAGGGGCAATGTGCTCTAAAGGATATTATTCAATAAGTTGGCAAAACTAGAATGTGGATGGCAGCATAAGTAAAAGTACTGTCTCGATGTTCACTAGAGAGTTGACAATTATACTGTGGTTATGGAAGAGAACAGCCATGTGAAGAAGGAGGGTGGAGACTGAGGTGATGTGTCTGCAAACGAAGGAGTGACAAGGATTGCTGGAAACCTCAGAAGCTAAGAAAACGTAGAATAGATTCCCTCTAGAGCCTTAGCAGGAGCACAGTCCTCTCAATGTCTCAGTTTTGAAGTCTTAGCCTCCAAAACTGTGGGAGAAATGAATTTCTATGGTTCTGAGCCACCCAGTTGATGGTAATTTGTTACAGTAGCCCCAGGAAACTCCTACAAAAGGCAAATCTGGGTTAAGGTGATACAGCGTGTACCTTGTATTATTTTTAAAACATTCTGTAAGACTGGAAGTATTTCAAGATAAAAGCTTTTTAGAAAGAAGGCAAAAGTAAAACAACAATAACAAAAATGGAAGACAGAACTGCTAAAAAGCTGAAGTTTGCACTGTCCCATTGTCAACTCCCAAGACCCAAAGTAGACTTGTGTGCATGAATTTTGTCTCCTGGAGATGATTATAAATTGATAGACAAAAAGAGTAACATCATTTTCAAGGGAATTTTATCAACTTAAGACTGAAAACAACATATGGCACAAAATGAAAAGAGGCTTTTGAATTGCCAGACTACCACGGGCAGGAAACAGGCACAGAAAATAACTCAGCTCCAAACATAGGCCATTTGTTATAGAAAAGGAAAGGTGATTTGGAGGGTAGAACAAAGAGCCCAGAGATAGCCAGGATCCCTGGAGATCAGCCTCCAGTCAACAGAATAGAGCCTTCATCAAGGGACCTGAAACATTCACCTAGCTGAATTTAAGCACTGCTCTGGACAAGTCTCTACTATGTACCTCTCATTCTATTTTAGAATGGGAGGGTCCTTAGCATCTGTCTTCTACCTGTCTCATTATTGTATGTCAACTGTGTCAGAGACAGAAAATTTGTCTCTTCTCTTCATGGGTCTTCAGACTAAAAGGTATGATACTCTAGGAGCTGTACCTGAGGAACATATCACATCCAGGAGCCTCATCTGTACCTGGACCTGATACAGAGGTAAGATCCTGAACTTCAAGTTGATTCTTAAAGGGATGAAGTGTGGTGGACGTGAGTATATTTTGCATATTACTGTGGCCAAAGGGGAGACTGGGGCAGAGGGTATTTTCCAAATATTGGTACAACAGTACTGTCACGTTACATACTCTTACCATGATGTGACTTTGATCTTTCTCTCATCAGTAGAGGACTATAATAAAGTTGCAGGATTAGAAAATAAGATTCGGGAAGCTACTAAAATATATTAATATAAGTAGGATCCAAACATCACATATGACATCTTAAAAAGCATGCTTTTATCTACCTGAAATTTTAATTTAACTGAGCATCATGCATTTTATCTGGCAACAATAGCATTCTTTCTCCTTAAATGCAGGTGGGTTAGTGCTTATGGCAGAAGAGATGCTATGTGACTCCTAAGGCTAAGTCATACAAGGTGATACAGCTGCCTAGTTCTCTCTCTTGGGTCATTTGCTCTTGCACTATGCTGTGGGAAAACCCAAGTGGCCTATGGAGAGGATCACATGGAGCTCCTGGCCAGCAGCTCTGCACAAGTGCCCCAACAATAGCCAGGGTCGACTGGCGAACTGTGTTAATCAGCTTTCCACTACTACAATAAAATACCTGACATAACCGACTGAAAAAGAAGAGAGGTTTATTTTGGCTTGCAGTTTCAGAGGTTATGGTCAATGATCAATTGGTCCCACTGCTTTGGGGCACATGTGGGTGGGAGCACATAGCAGAGGAAGCTGCTCACCTCATGATGGCCAAGAAGTAAAGAAAGAGACAGAGGAGAAGATGGGGTCCCAATATCTCTTTCAAGGGCATGTCCCCAATGCCTTAACTTCCTCCCAGTAGGCCCACCTCCTAAAGGTTCCACTACCTTCCAATAAAGCCATGAGCTGGGGCCAAGCCCTCAACACATGGGTCTCTGGGAAGCATTCAAGATCCTAACTACGGCACTAACAAGTATGTGAGAACCAGCTCAAAAGCAGATCTTACACCAGCCCATTTAGCAGGGTGTATGAGCTGTGCCACATGGAGCAGAATTGAGACAGCCCCTCTAGAGGAGCCCTGCCCAACTTGCAGATTTGTAAGCAAAACAAATTGTTGTTACTAAAACCATTAAATCTTAGAGTTGTTTGTTTTGTAACAATGAGACGAGAAAAACACATCGTAAATTTGTGGTTCTCTGAAGAAAACACAACCAGTGGCAGATACACACTTGGAATTCTAGGTTGCCAAATAATATACAGGCTGCCTAGATAAATTTTAATATCAGGTAAATAACAAAGACGTTTCTCCCTTTCGTTGGATGAGGCCCACACGCATTATGGAAGGCGAGCTGCTTCACTCAACGTCTACTGATTTAAATGTTAATCTCATCAAAACACACCTTCATAAAAACATACAAAATAACACTCGACCCAATATGTGGGCACAATGGCCCAGCCAGCCAAGCTGACACATAAAATGAGCCGTCACACATATTGAAGCCTCACAGGAAGGATTTGTTTGAATCAACACTTTTCTTCTAGGCCCTGGGAAGGTCTTGACACTTTCTTATGTATAAATCACTGAAAGTGACGGCAGTACATACACTTTGCTGCCAAAATTTATCATCAATTGGCATTAATACTCAGAACCCAAATTGCAACTCTGCGGGCATACCATTCATTTGGGTGATGGAATGGGGTTGAAAATTCACTTTAATTCCATACAGACACTAAACCAAGCAGTAGGAATCTGTCAGAACCCCGTGAGAACGCTCCATGGGAGGAGAACGGGTTATAGCTTTGATAAACGGTACATGAGCTACAACCCTTTGACACTAGTTATCAGAGAGAAACACAGCAGAGGGAGGGTTAATTAGTACTCCCACTTCCCTCAGTACCTCTGCTCCTCCCCAGCCTATGGAGAATGGAGCCATGAGAACATGCAGTGTTGCTCCAGCAGTATTTCGGAAAGGTACCAACCAGGGGATGGCCATGACAAGAGCATCCCTTCTCACCTTCTGAGAATCCCAAGGACAGTAGAGGAGGGTCTTGCTTCCAGGGAAGTCTTTCACCACTTTCTCACATACATCTCTAGTTTTATGCTTTATGCTGCTCCCCCATCCTTCATCTTGCTTAGACAAATAAATTTATCTTCATTAAAGAGAAAGGAGGGCAACTTCTTACACTATATTCCTGAAAATACCCCCAAAATAATGAGTAGAGAGTGACCAATACATTATTTCTCACAATATGACTGTTTTTACTAAGTATGACCCGAGTTCTGGTTTGGATTAATGCTATAGAGTCAGGTTCCAGGTATCTTGAAGGCTTAATTTTTCACATCTATGGTGAAATCTCTCCTATGTAAAAGAGGACTGACCATATCTCAAAGCTCTACCTTTTCTTAAACACTATCTACATACCCTCTCACTTCTTCTCTGAGTACTCACCCAGCACCCTGAATCTCTATGAAGCTTGTGTAGTATTTTGCTCACTTCCTTGATCAAAACCACAATCTGTCCCAGTTTGACCTCCCTGAAGTTTGCATAAATCACATAGTCACTTGACATCCCTGAGCTTCTGTTTCTTCTTCTGTAGGAGGAACAGTTGTTTAATCGCCATGTCGGTCTTGCAGGTTGTTGTGACTACCAAGTGAGACAAATTGGAGGCAAATGTCCTTGAAAAACTTTAAGAAGATAAAAAGAAAACCAAATGGCATAAAAGATTATATTGTCAGATTTGCCTTACACTGAATAAAGTCCCCAAAATAGATATTCTGTCTGTCCTCGCTTCCAGCAATATCACCCATCCCTATTCTAAACTCCTAAGGTTCAAACTTGAAGTCAACTGTAATATCACACTCCTAGTTTTCCAAAGGTCACTAAACCTTCAAAAAATCTCCTATGTCTTTCTTTCACTTTCGAACTAGGAGTTCCCAAGGCTGCCTTTCACTCTCCCCACCTGTAATTAGCCCCCTCCAAATCCAATCCTTGTGACACTCATTGCCATATTAGTCTTCCTAAGCCATTCCCTTACTCCAGAAGTACCAACGTGACCTCACATTCCTGTAGGATATTCCTTCACTTACTTTATCCAGCCTTATCTCCCACTGTTCCTCCTTAGAATTTCTGCCCAAGCAGTAAAACCTTTCCTCACTTTTAATGATTCCAGTGCTCATAACCCCCAGGACTTCCCAGATACCATTTTTCTATCTCAAATGGACCTTGCTTTTTATCCTTTTCTAATAAAAACTCTAATGAGGTTTATAGTGCTCAGCACAGGCGTAATAGGCAGAAGGAAGTGATGTTTTTGTCTGTTCCCATAATAATGCTAATTCCATCAACATTTACTCATGTCCAGCCTCTCTGGATACATGAATCTGGACAAATTGTTTGGCTAGATTTATGAGTACACCTTGTTCAACAATACTAAGCCCCAAAGGGTAAGCTCATTTTATTGAACAAATATGTCCTGTAATTAAAAAAAAATAGTACTTGCACCAATCAACCAAATTCCTCTCCATTTACATCTCATGTTATGACCATTTAGAACAATGGAATTTTTTGGAAATTTTTCTGTAAAATATATGTATATGTAATATATATGGAACTCATATATTTGAACTGTCTTTTGAATCCTGGAATCAATTTGTTAATAGATATAAAACTAGTTAATATTCTAAAGCTCAATAAAATACTGATGTTTAGGCTTTTCTTTTCTACCAAACAAAATGCTATGGACAATAGTCATATGCATCATCATGATCAGTTTTTTACAAGTTCACTTCTGCTTCTATAGATAGTTGATGGAAGAGCAGTCAAAGGAGCACACCTGTTTACAATCAGAAAATTGTCCTAGTGTACGTGAGAAAACATTCAGCACCTCATGGAGAGGATAGATATCAATCTCTTTGGTTCATTTCCATGTCTTCGACCGTTTTTCCTGAGGATCCCCAGGGGTAAAGTTTCCTAAGCAGTTATGACGAGGAAAATAAAGCAGGGGTGGTCTCTAGTTGGATGGGCCATTGCCACAGAATGGAAAGGGAGGCAAAGAGTTAAAGTTGAAAAACCCACTGGGCATGGTGGCACATGCTTTTAATCCCAGTACTTGGGAGGCTGAGACAGGAGGATCGCAGGTTCGCGGCCAGCCTCAGCTACTTAGGGAGGCCCTCCACAACTTAGTGAGACCCTGTTTCAAAATAAAGAATAAAAATAGGGCCAGGAGTGTAGCTTGGAGGTAGAATGCCCCTGGGTTCAATCCCTGGTACCTCAAAAAAAAAACAAACCCCAATGCCCAAGTAAAGTGCCATGCCTGGACAGAGGTGACCTCCTGCCAGCTTATGACAGCTTGAATGCCTTGCTTCTAGGACTTTTCAATCACTACAAACAACCCTCACTCCTATTGGCAACTCCCTAACAGCTCCCCACCACAGCCAGACAATTGAGGTATGCTTTACCAACAGTGTAAGATGGGGTGGAGATTTTGAGTGGATTCTGTTCAACCTAAACCCAAGATTTAGGTTTTTTTGCTCTCACTCACCACCAGGATGATGCCTTTCACTTCAGAGGGGCTGTGAATGCCCTAGGACTTCAAGAAGGGGTAGTCCCACATATAAGAGATTGGACAGTCAATCAGTTAGCTTTTTAGTTGCTGTGATCAAAATATCTGACAAGAACAACTTAGAGGAAGAAAGGTTTATTCAGGCTCATGTTTCAGAGGTTCAGTGCATGGTCGGCTGGCTCCAAGGCAGAAACATGGTGGAGGCAAGGCGTGGCGTGGCAGAGGAAAGCTGCTGCATTCTACATGGCCAGAAGCAGAGAGAAAGAGGAGTGGGCCAGGGACACATGCAGTCCTCAAGGCCATACCCCCAATGACCCACCTCCTCCAGCCAGGCCTCAACTCTGAACCTTGCTACAGTGGGAACCAGGTCTTCAACATATGAATTTTGGAGCCGGGAGTGATGGTTCACACTTGTAATCCCAGTACTTGGGAGGCTGAGACAGGAGGATCCAGGTTCGCGACAAGTCTCAGCAGAAATTTTGATTGGTTTCTCTCTGTTATGGGTTGGGTTTTGAAAGTTCCTTCCAAAACTCATGTTTTTTTCTTTTTTGTGTGTATGTGTTCCTGGGGATTAAACCCAGGGGCATTCTACCTCAGAGCTACACCCTTGGCCCTATTTTTTATTCTTTATTTTGAAAAAGGGTCTCACTAAGTTGCGGAGGGCCTCACTAAGTAGCTGAGGCTGGTTGCGAACCTGCAATCCTCCTGTCTCAGCCTCCCAAGTACTGGGATTATAAGTATGTGCCACCACACCCGGCTCAAACACATAATTTTTTTAAATGTATTTTATTCAAAATTGAATTGGCTCTGCCAGCGATACAGGCAAGTGCATGTAAACTTCGTGGGTCTCCATTCCTCGTCTATGAAATGAGGGGGTTGGACTAAATGAACTCTATGTGCCCTTCCAGAACCAACATCATTTGTGTTCATAACTGAAGAGGAATTCAGACATTCCTTAATGGAGGAGCTTGCACTGGAAACACATGCTCTTGGTGTGAGGGGTCCCTGGGCCCTTGACTCACTCAATCTTCTTGAGTTCTCAAAAAGATAGACACCAGGAATGACCTTTGAGGAAGACCCCATGCTCCCTTTCCTACCTTTCCCACCAATTCAAGTGCCATGCACTGGTAGGACTCATCATGATAATAGTTCCATATTATATCAGAACAAAGCACATTAGCCTTAGCACTCCTGCAGAGAAATAATACAGTGGGGAAGATATATAAAGAAATATACCAATATTATACACTTTGGTAATTGTTATAATTCAGATGTATTAGTCAAGATTAGCGTTGGTGCACATAAGAGATTTTCTTGCAATAACAATAACACATGCGCGCGCACACACACACACACACACACACACACACACACCAAACCAACCTAGTATAGCCATGCTCCAAATCTGAAGAAGTCCTACAAGTGACTGTAGGGACTCAGATAAATAGAAAGAAGGGAAAAACTAGACAGATTAAAAAACAGATTTAGTATGATTTTTCAATACACTGATTATACAGTATGCATTGATCGACCTCGTTAGTATGTACAATTAATACATCTTTATCAACAATAAATTAAATTTAAAAATTTTCAAAAGTAACATATTTAACCCTGATCTATTCTTTTGTTCTGTGTTTTAAAGATTGGTCTCCCCTCACATACCCCCCTCCACACACAGTTAAATCCTATCTCACCCATAACATAATGGAGAGCCAATTTTTTAATCAAAAGCCATTTCCAGGATCAAAGAGAAACATATTTCTAGGCAGATAGTATGTTAGTTATATCTTGTAACATCATATGGTGAGGAGCATTCAACTAAAATTAGAGACAATATTCGCCAAAATTTTCAAAAAATCAAATGCCTCCAAATCCAAGGGGGGATTTGAATCTTTTTTTTTTTCCTTCCAGGATATTTTTCTCAAGTACTAACGGAAGTGCTAATGAGAGACAGGCCTCCTTGCCATCCAGTGACAAATGTAATAGGTCACATGAAACCACAGAAAATGAGTCTATTTAAAAATGTCAGACACAACCCTAAAGGAAAACTCAGTCTTGTATTTTTTCCTCTTGATCATGGTCTAATAGAGACGATTCAGAAATGATTTCTTCTGAACTTGGTGATATTCATGATTGAAATAGTGTTGCTAATGATAACAATGTGTAGGATTATTACATGGAAAGCACTAATAATGCAAATCATATGGTCCTTAGTTGCAATTCCTCTGCAGATTATTTTTTCCTAGGCATATCTGGTTCCTCAGAGATTAGCCTACTAAAACTCAGATTGTACTATTATATAGAGAATTTGGGTTTAAAAGAACAAAGTTAGAGAATTAACCAAATTTTCAACTTACACCAGTTTTGCCATATAAAACAATAGCCATATAATACAGGAGGTACTAAACTAAAAACGCTATATTTAAATATTTTTGGCATCTGATGCATTTTTGCATAGATCTACCTCTTGTTTATCTGATAGTTATATCTATCAGATTATTGGATAGCAGATATTCTTATCTCATCCTCTTGTATATTTGATAGGAAACTATGACGTCACTATGACTATAGATTATTTCCACTGATGTTAAGGAGTAATAAGATTAGATTTTTTTTAATTGCAAACAAGAAGAGACAGTATCCTTGTTTCATATGATTGAATTTCTAGAATCGTGCTCCAAAGCTCATGGGTATAGAGCAATGGGATTTCCTCAAAATACAGAGTTGGACTAGGGGAAATTTTCCACCAAATTCTTGACATCAAAAAAATCATAACTATGTCCATAAATGTGGTTTATAATGTGGTTTATAAATATGCTTTTATAAGCAAAGACACAACTATAAATTTTCATAATTTGAATAGCAAAAATTATATTCTAAGTTCCATAAAATGTACTACCTATACATAATTTGTTCAAAAGATGTCATAACATCATATTTAGGTGTGATATATGTTATATGTAGTATATTGCTATAGTATATAAAGATAGTTATATATAACTATATATTCAATATGTGCTATATCAGTTTTGGCAGTTTTTACTGCAATAATAAACAACCCCCAAATCTTATCAGTTTATAACAACAAAGGTTTATTTCTTGCTCTATTACATGTCCTTCACTGGTTGACTGCATTTCTACTCCACGTCTTCTTCATTATGGGACTCAGAACAAAAAGACAACCCAATCTGCAACATACTGATCTTGGGGAAGAAAAAAAGAAGAGTGGCAGAATCCCACAATGGTGGAAGCCTACAATGGACTGCATGTTAACATTCCATTATCCAAAATAAGCCACATGGCCAGCCAATCTTGATGTCAATGATGCACAATCTGACAATCTGATGCTGGGAAGGGCAGAAAATTATTGGGAATAACTTTATTGCTTAAGAGTCTTTCTGAAAACAAGCTGAGTGTGGTATCATATCTGTAATTCCTTTGCAACTCAGGAGGCAGAGGAAGGAGGATGTGAGTTCATGGCCAGCTTGGACAACATAGCAAGACTCTGTCTCAAAAAAGAAAGGAGACTTCCTGGAAATATATTTACCCTGTATAAGATAGATGCCTCAACTATCTCCTTTGTAGGATAGTAATCACTAAACAGGAAAATCTGCTTGTTTACCAAATGACTGTTTACTCATCGTTGCCTCAGCAACACAGGATATAAGCAAAGCAAAAACTCAGAGGGAAATTATAGCTGGAAAATTTATATTCATGAATAAGAGTCAAGGTAGAAAAAATAGTCCCAATGAAAGCAGAAGGAAAGAATCATAAGTAAAAAGGCATTCAATAAAGAATTTTAAAAGACATGCTTGTCAAACTAATATATAAATACAAGCACTGCTTCTACTAAAATAAAAAAAACCTTAAAAACCTATAAACATAAATCATTAAGTCCTCTGATCAGTTGGAGAAATGAGCAGCAGAAAAGTTCAAAAATTGGAAATGAAGCCAGGCATGGTGGCGCACACTTGTAATCCCAGTACTTTGGGAGGCGGAGACCGGAGGATCCTGGTTCACATCCAGCCTCAGCTCTCTCTCTCTCTCTCTCTCTCTCTCTCTCTCTCTTTCTCTCTCTCTCTCTCTCTCTCTATTTAGTGAGGCCCTCCGCAACTTCATGAGACCCGGTTTCAAAATAAAGTATAAAAAATAGGGCCGGGGGTGTAGCGCGGAGGTAGAACGCCCCTGGGTTCAATCCCCTGTACCGCAAAAAAAAAAAAAAATTGGAAATGATAATGGAATAATCACAAATACAGATTAAATGTGTTTATTTATTTGTTTGTTTGTTTGGTACTGGAGATTGAACCCAGGGCCATTCTACCTCCAAGCTACAGCCCCAACCCTTTTTATTGTTTTGAAACAGGGTCTTGTTAGGTTGCTGAGGGTCTCACTAAATTGAAGTTGATCTTGAACCTGTGATCTTCCTATCTCAACCTCCCAAGTACTGGGATTACAGGTATGTGCCACCACTTCCAATTTACAGAGGAAATTTAAAGATTTGTGACCATTTTGCTCAACTCTAAGCAAACAAGTCTGAGAACCTGAATTAAAAGGGTAGGTAATCTTTAGGAAATAGAAATTACTGATAGTTCCAGTATTGTAAAAAAAAAAGGCAAAACATAAATTTTTGTGAATCTAGTGTAATTTTTCTAACAAAACCCTTAAAAGATAGCCACAAATTAATCCTACTTTGGAATATAAATATAAATCATATATAAAGCATTAGCGAATAGAATATAACACCATATTAAAATACCAGTTTATGATTTTTATTTCTTTGAGATAATCCCCGGAATAATATCCTTCATCACAATCTGGGTTCTGGAAAAAACTGAGAAATAAGATAGGAATAAAGCACATGGACACCAAAATGTCATCTTCATTTCTGATTGAGGCTATATTAAGGTCCACAGCTGTCATGAGAATCAGAGGGGCCTGAAAATGTACCTCAACATCTGACATACTCACCTACACCGATGCAGGCAGTGTTCTGCTGGGAGGAGACTTGTCCAGGTTATTCTTATATCATGGAGAAGCAAAGACCTCCCAGTCTCTGTGGGAACCTGGCTCTAAGAAGGAGAAAACCGATGATTTAAGCATTTGTAGTTTATTCTTACAAACTTTACATATCAGGCAATTCGCTCTGCTTTTTCTGCGGCAGAGCAAGGAAGGGATTGAGAGAGGCCGGGAATGTTACACTAATTAAGATATTTCACCATGGAAAAAAATACTGGAAGTGGAAAATATATTCCAGCTTGTGGGATTGTTGTTTGTTTGTTTTCTTTTAAATCCATTTGGTTTAATCTTTAGCCTATGGTGTATATCTCTCAAGAGATAGACCCATTAGGGGAATCTTGCTGCCACCCCCAGGAGGCTGTTACACACAACAGCTGCTATTTGGGTGTCCTTCGGGGACCACTGATGGGCAAGACAGATATTGCCCCAGAAGGCTCTGAGCTGACTCAGAAGAACACATTGTTTAGTAAGTCCAAGGCCGTAATGTGCTCAAGGCTGAAATTCGCTCTCCATCACTGTGGTTTGGATGTGTTTTGTCCCGTAAAGGTTCATGTGCTAGAGGCTTGGTATTCAGTGTGGTGATGTTGAGAGGTTGTGGAACCTTTAAGAGGTGGGGCCTAGTGCAAGGTTATTAGGTCATAGGGCACTGCCCTTGGAAGGGATACCTGTAGTTCTGCAGGACCCCAGTTAGTTCTTGAGAGAGTAGGTTGTTATAAACTGGAGCCACCCCAGGCCCTTGCCCCTTAAGCTTGCAGGCATTTGCCTTTCTGCTTCTCTGCCTTGTCGTGATGCAACTGGAGGCTCTCTCCAGAGGCTGAATAGAAGAGGCCTGTCAACCTCAAAGACTGTGAGCTAAATAAACCTGTTTTCTTTATAAAGTTCTCAGCCTCAGGTATTTGCTACAGCAACAGAAAATAAATTTGTACATCCATTCTGTTTTCTGTTTTAAATTTTCTCTTTGCTGTGTTATCTAAAACAGACCATCAGAGACTTTGCAATGGTATTAAATGACATTTAGGTACTCAATAGTAACATGAAAACACATATTGTTGCCCTAGAAGCCCCAGATTGGAATCAGGAGGATGCAGTCAATCAAAAGTCATTTTTGAGAAAGTGAATATGTACTGATGTTAAAAGAAATTTAAGGGTTGTTAATTTTGTGAGATGTGATAATGGCATTATTTTAAAAAGTCTTTACCTGTTAGAGATTCATACTGAAGTATAAGATTAAAATAATATAATGTCTGGAATTTGTTTTTAAATGTTCCAGTAAACTAGCAAAGAGACAAAAATCATCATGAGAGCTTAGTGCAGATGCAATAATTGCTAGACTACAGAAATATACATTCAAAGTATCCTGAGATCCCAGAAGCTTGTACTTTGTTTCAGCCTGGGAAAGGTAGGACAGTGATATTTGAGTGTTCAAAGATGTGTAGGGATTTTTCTGGGTTAACTGGGGTACCGTTATTAGAGAAAGGAATAATGTTCTAGGCAGAGCGCATAGAATCTGGAAGGGCGGAGAGGTTTGAAAAAAAACATATTGAAGTAGGCATGAAGGAGCTCAGGGAAATTCTGCAGTGGAAACTGTGCACTACCCTACTGAAAACATCTGAGGTAAAAGTGACATTAGTCATGATTGTACAGCGCTGAGACAAGTCAACTTTTCACTGCTAGATCATGCCATTTCAGACCATTTTACATCTTTGTTAACCTCATCCATAATGCAACTTTCTCCTTTATATGAGTACTATTTTTTTTTGAGGCAGGACTCGAAAATTTCCTCCAGTCAAAGCCCTCTTTACCCAATTTATAGTTCACTGAACTCTCCCCCCTCTTAAGAGCACACTATTCAGCTTGGTACTCGGTGAGTTCGTTGACAGTATGGGAACAGTTTTATATGAGATAATCTCATCTTCTCTGCCACAAGGAGGTATCCTGAACCAGCCCTAGCATGATGCTTAGGACATTGTAGGACTCATCACATGGGGCATTCTGCAAAAACAGGGAGAGAGGGCCGGATGTGGGCTGCCAAAAAGTTAATGCATCCATTCAGCCCCCATCCTTGGAGTTAATGCATCAACTCCATTTTGGAGTTGATATCTCAGTTTCACCATCTGGGGAAAAATATTTTTAAAGAGAAAGGAAAAGAAATGACCATGGTTCCTTGGTCTTCCTGAAATGTTGCAAAAGTTGGATGACTCCAGGACTAACAGTTGGAATGGTCTAACAATACTAGAAATCAGCATTTCTTTTAAATTTTGGCTTTACTCTGTCAATTTCAGTTAAGAATTCTATCGATGACCATGTATGAAAATGGAATCTAAGAATGAATTTGAACTTTGTGCACATGATGTGACTACACTTTGGTGAGTAGGAGCTAGATTGAGAAAAGGCAGGCAAACATGGGACTTTTGAAGGCATCTAAATCTAAGAAAGCAAATGTGTAACAGAGAAGCTGTAATAGTGTTTTGGCAATAGCTGAGGCTTGACATCTACCTAGCTAATTATCACTCACTTGTTTTTGAAACAGAAATGGTCTGAGCTTTCACTTAGTTGAAATATTCATTTCTGCCTAAAACAACACCAGTGTATTTTCTTATGTTCTGAAGGTCAGAACTTTGAAATCAGTTTCAATGGGCTAAAATCAAGGTGTGAGGCCAGGCTTGTGTTCCTTCTGGAAGCCCGAGAGGAGAATTCATTTTTCTTTCTTTCTCCAGCAATGAACTGCATATAATCCTTGGTTTGTGGCCCCTCCCTTCATATTCAAACTAGCAGCATATCATTTTCCAATCCCACTCTGACCATGACCAGTACCTCTTCCATTGCATTTCCTTCTCTCCCCCTGCTGCCAATGTTGTAGCATCTTCTGTGATTCTGTCTCTCCTTCTTCCTGCTTATGTCCACCCTAGTGATTACAGCTGTCCCACCTATTTATTCCAAGATAATCTCCCTCTCTCAAGATCTTTAACACATCTTAATCACATCAGCAACATCTTTTTGTCACATGATGTAGCATGTAACAGGTGTCAGACATCAGGATATGGACATCTTTGGAAAGCCTCCATCAGTCTACCACAGTTGGATAGATGGATGGTATAAGAAAGTGTTTTGATCTGTAAAAAAAAATCCTACTCTTGTTTTACTGGAGAATATAAAGTCTCCATTAAAAAATAAAAAGGAATGATTTGTAAAAGTCCTGTAGCAGTATTATTAGCCCACAAAAAACCTTGTTGAATGGAACTGAGGAATCCAATAAAACGGGAACATATTGTATTCTAAAGGGTATTCATTTGCAGCTGGTTCCAAGTTGTACTTTGTTTTTAATTTATAGAGAGAGCCAAACTATCTCTCCCACATTTTTCTTATCCTCACTCTACCCTGCTCAGCCACTAAAAGCTTCTTTATAATATAGTTTCATTGAGGGAGACTAATGATTAAAACAAAATATTTGGAGTTATGGTTATACTAGATATGATGAATTAATTATCTTAAAAGTCTTAAAATAAAAATATTATTTTAGTCTCTAGCATATATATAAATATGTATACAAACGTGTGTATGCACATTTTATGCAATTTTTGATGAAGGGAGTATCTAAATGTTGGTGTTTGCCAGGTATTTTTGTTGTTGTTCATTCTTTTTATAAGCCAAATGCCTCTATTAAGGCGCTATAATCCATGAACAGGCCTTCAGTAAGAGTCTTCAAGTTTCACAGATCAAGTTGGCTGACTTTTAGACTATCTATCTGTTTGCATTTTTGTATTATTAAATGTAAGGGACAGTTTAGCTGTAATATGGCAGTTAAATACAGTTTGTCAGTTTTATGTATCATCTTTATTCTCCATTGATTTTAATGATTAAAATAATATACCTTTATAAATTCAAAAAGAACACATCATAACTTTAAACTTTTGCTTAAAATGAAATATTAGTGGATCCATTTTCTTGACCTAAAGAGTATGAAAAAAAGAGTGAGTGTGGGTCTCAAGGAATACTAGTGCCATTTCGTGGAAGCTGCATTAAGCAATCATACTTTTAAAAGCATTTAGAATTATCTCCACGTATAGATGTACAAATAAGAAAGTTCACTATAGAGCCAGTGGAAACCATGATTCAAATTTACTACCATTTGCAATTAGTGGTCTTATCTCTAGAATATACACTGAAAGAAATCTTAGTTGTTTTTTACACTTGGAAAAATGTTAATGTCTTTCTTTTATCTCTTTTTCTTTTTTTCTTCCTCTTATTCCTTTTTATATGATCATCAGTTTGCATGTCCTAATTCGAGGGCTATCTAAACTGAGAGTTTCTACTTTCTGCATAATAGGATAATAAGAAAGAGGGAAATACTCCTGATTCATAAACACAGGTTTTTATGGCATTCTCAAAACATCGACCGAAATTATTCTTTTCTACCATAAACACCCAGGTATTACCCATTTCTCTATCTCACTCTCATTACCATTGTGGAACCTTCAGTCTTTTGGCAAAGTGTCCCCATCTACTCCTTCACCTCCACTAAAGGGTTTCCAACAATTCCTGGGAGTTGTCTTCAAGATTCTCTGCATAGCTAATTTTGGCCATGTTACAAATGCAACCTCTTCCTTCTCTTCCTCTTCAATGATGTTGTCCATGAAATGCCAGAAGGCTCTATACTATTCTGTACTACAACCTCCTCCCTGTCCTTGTTGCGTGTAGTTAACAGTCCTCTGAAAGCATTTCATGTTCAGGGACATGGTCGCCACCTTTCTCTGCTTTACAAGAGGTGGCTTTCCTCCCTTTCTGCTATATTCCTTGGTGTCATAAGCTGCCACTGTGATTCCCAAGAAGTATTGCCTTGTGATCCCAAAATTTCTCAAAATTAGGTTGCTCCTGGTTTCCTTACCCTTAGAAACTGTGAAATAATACATGTTTAATGGTTTAAGCAGCTATGTTGTTAGTAACTTGTTAAACAATAGAAAACTAACCCACTTCTTGCTCTCTATCTTTAATCTTGCCTTTTAGTCATTATGTACTAACTTATTTATGTATTATGGATTAAATTATTTAGTTTTTTCATTATATCCTGTGAAATCAGGGACTTTTTTCTTTGGATTGCCTTTGTATCCCAGCCTGGAAGAGTGTTAGGAATGCAGTAGGCAGTCAATAAAAATGAATAAGCAGTGAATGTCTAAAATGTTTATGTAAAAGGTGAAAGTGTGTAAATTAAAATCAGTATATAGTGGCCTGATTATATGGCCATTTGTGCTTCTTTTTTTTTTTTTTTTTTTTTGCGGTACTGGGGATTGAACCCAGAGGCGTTCTACCTCCGTGCTACACCCCCGGCCCTATTTTTTTTATACTTTATTTTGAAACCGGGTCTCATGAAGTTGCGGAGGGCCTTACTAGATAGAGAGAAAGAGGGAGAGAGAGAAAGAGAGAAAGAGAGAGAGAGAGAAAGGGAGGGAGCTGAGGCTGGCTGCGAACCCAGATCATCTGGTCTCTGCCTCCCAAAGTACTGGGATTACAAGCGTGCGCCACCACGCCCAGCTCCATTTGTGGTCCTGACAGACACCTTTGTGGAGGAATGTCTGCCCCATTCACTATGATTCTCTTACCCATGTTGGCAAAGGGCCAATATGACTACTAGCACTTATCATTGATGAATAGACAATTGCTAGACATCAGACCCAAGCCAATCAGAAATTTTCCTCATATTCTCACATATTTGGAATGAAAATCAACAGAGTAAAATAAAAAAACATCTCTGTGGCTGACTCTCTGAATCAATCTGGACAGGTTAAATTGTATGGCAATTGCAAATAACAGGGAGAATCTCAGAAGCTTTAAACAACAAAAGTTATTTCATCTTCACAAAATGTCATCACAGGTTGGTGATGACAGGCAGAAACAGCTATTCAAGGACTCAGGCTGGCCAGGTGTGGTGTTGCATGCCTGTAGCCCCAGTACTTGTGAGACTAAGACAGGAGAACTGCAGGTCAGCCTCAGCAACTTAGGGTGATCCTCAGCAATTTAGCAAGACCCTGCTTCCAAATATAAAATCAAATAGGACTGGGGTATAGCTCAAGGGGTAGAATGCTCATGAATTCAATCCCCAGTAAAACACACGCGTGCACACACACACACACACACACACACACACACACACACTGTTGGCACAGACACAATTTTGAATGTGGCCACTGCCTTGCCAAAGGAAAATGTTTCAGAGGATCTCACACAAGTAATCAACTGCTCAGTCTGGAAGTGACTCACCATTTTTATTCATAACTTATTGGCAGAAATTCTCACATCCCCATCCACCTAACTATGAGGCAAGTTCAATCCCACTATGTATCTAGAAGGTACAAAGTAGGAATTATATGAACAGCACTAATGACTTATTCTAACAGTATAAATTGCGTGAGCCATAACAACCATATTCTGTCATGTAGCCTGGGAATCAAAGAATAATGAAACAGATGCCCAAAGAAAATTGAAGTCAAGAGACAGAGAATTTTCCTCAGTTCTCAACTGTTTTTCAAATCCCATTTCCACCTTGTATTGGACAGATTCCTGCCCTTAGAGCAGGAGATCAGTAATTCTGGGTGGAGTTATTTAAACATAGATTCACAGCATGCTTGACATATATCATCCCCTATTCTAGACCTAGGAAATACAAGGATGAAAGAAGGAAGTGGTGCTTGTTTTCTAAAATCTCACAGTCTGAGGCTGGAGACAGACAAATAAGTATCCTAATAAAAGATGCAAATGGTAATACAAGAGTATAAAAAAGGAGAACTCACCACACCTGGAGGTATCAGGGAATACTATTTGAAAGTGAATCTTGAATCATGTGTTCGAGTTAGTTAGTGGAGGGAGTGGGCACTGGGAAAGGAAGGGAAAATGGAAACCCAGGCAGAGGGAACAGTGTGTGTAAAAGTATGACAACTTTACTAGAGAAAGCATGGGCATTTCAGAAAAAGCAAGGAAAGAGAGAAGACATGGAGAACAATTTAGAGATTGCTACAAGAAGACCAGGTGAGGAAGAAAAAATGCTTGAACCACAAGAGAGGTAATGGTATCTCATCCAAGTGTAATGTAGTGTGTGTGTGTGTGTGCTGTTGTTATTTTATGTAATGGCCCTAGAAAACTTAATTTTTCTGTGCCTCATTTTCCACTATGGGTAAATAATATTGAGTGGCCATTAGGTCTGGAAAAAATGTTTAGATTGAACCCTCTGGTTAATTCTTTCTGGCATGGGCTTAATGAAACCAGACATAAATTACCTGGAGCAATACACCACAGTTACATATGTAAGGATTGAAAGAAATGCTGCATTAGGGAACCATGTTCATGGGAATTTTGCATATACGTTGAACTGTGTATTAGTAATGAGGGATGCCACTTTGGACATACCACATAATGTTACTGTGATGTAATCAATCATTTATTTTTATGTATTTGTCTGTGCTTCCAGACTCTATGGTCACTTGATAATACTGACTTCATTGGACTGCTGTGAGGATTAAAAATGAGTTAATTCATGAAAAGTTCTTAGCACAGTGAATTGGCTTTTTTTCTAAACTCATTAAAATGTTGCCTTTTATATTTAGGAAATAGAAGTGACCAAAGCTGGGAGTCAGTGATGAAGTACCAGTCTTCTTCCAAGGGCTGGTTAGATAGTAATGCTGATCACTGGAATGTTGAATTAAAAGGAGCAAAAGCTTCTTTCCTATGTGTGGGTAAGAATCGGTGATTTTGGGGTCTACTTGTCTGCTTCTCCCCATGGATATGGCTGTCATATGCACTATAGTGCATTTTTGAACAGATATATTCTGATCACCTACTATGTGACTATAGTCACATCACAGGCATAACCTTTGTCTTCAGGGAGTTTGGGTGTGGTAGGTTTAACATATCTGAGAAACAGACACTTTTAGCATTATTCTAAAGTGTAGAGAATCTACTACTGCTAATAGATGCACTGAGAATCAACTTTCCTGTGTGCATGGAAAACGAAAGAGATGTAACCAGTGGTGGAGAAAGGGGAAATGGGCAGAGGAAACAGGCTGAAATGGAGGAAAAATGAGAGGGAAGGGAAGCCAGGAGTAGATCCAGGATGACAGACGATGGGACGCGGATAAAATTCAAATGAAAGAGAAGGGAAAATCTCAACACCCTCCAGGAAGTCTATCTGGATCTGGAACACAACGCCTCAAGCCAGGACCAGACTGGCCCCATTCACTTCCGCACGCTGCGCAC
>PVJS01009114.1:0-17701 GCA_004027185.1 Glis glis
CTCCGCCTCCCAAAGTACTGGGATTATAAGCGTGCGCCACCACGCCCGGCTCCTATTTTTTTATACTTTATTTTGAAACCGGGTTTCACGAAGTTGCGGAGGGCCTCACTAAGTAGAGAGACAGACAGACAGACAGACAGACAGGGAGAGGGAGAGACAGAGAGAGAAAGAGCTGAGGCTGGCCGCGAACCGGGATCCTCCGGTCTCCGCCTCCCAAAGTACTGGGATTACAAGTGTGCGCCACCACGCCCGGCTCAATGCCACTTTTAATTGAGCTTCCGGTAACAATTCTGTTTTTTCCATCCATTTTCCATTTCTATCCCAGGCTTGTGCTAGGACTAAATTGTCTTCAGTCAGTTTCTCCATGTGGCCCCAGACCCATCTTTTTATACAGGGGTATACCATGGTTGAGAAGAGAGCCAAACATGGCCTACAGTGCTGAGAAGAACAGAATGGTTTTCTCAACAACAACAAAAATCCCCTATTTGATTACAGCCAAGAGCTCAGCAGCATACCAATTCCTGTTTGTGCTGCATGCACACAGGTCAGGACTGGGAATTAATAGGAGACTGGCAATCTTTGCTGGGCTGTGAAATGAATGAGAAGTACCCAACACATCTAGCGAGGAGCAGGACTTAAGATGTGAAACACTATTCTAATCCCCTTTTAGAGCAGCTTAACTACTCTGTGGATTTTGAAAGTGATGGAAAGCTCCCTTCAACACCATCCCCAGCACTTCCAGACACCCATCCCTATCTGGTTTTTAAGTTCTTCCTTCTTGTCATCTTTCTGTTGGCTAAGGCAATATGGCAGCTCCTGATTCTAGCTCAGATTTTGATTAGAATAAATAAAAAGAAGTGCTCAAGTCCACTTGTGGGGAGCCATTTCTTTGGCTTCAGGCTCATAGTTGCAAATACAGCCTTGAAAGGTACAAGTTCTACCAAACAGGTGGATTGAGACCTATTGTGCTGTATATTTCAAAACAACAGAATGTTCCCAGACCACCTCCCTCCTCCACCTGCGCCTGCGGGTCCTGTGCCCCTCTGGGGTCCCTCTCCTTCCCGGATCAAAGAACGGTCAAGTCTCTCCTCTGAGAACATTCAGCTGTTGCGAAATACACAGCACAATAGGTCTCAATCTACCTGTTTGGTAGAACTTGTACCTTTCAAGGCTGTATTTGCAACTATGAGCCTGAAGTCAAAGAAATGGCTCCCCACACCCACTAGGGCTTTTTCTTCATCTAAACAATAAAGCACTAGATCTTTTACTTGCAGAAAGATAATCGCTACAAAAACCCATATATTCGCCGGGCGTGGTGGCGCACGCTTGTAATCCCAGTACTTTGGGAGGCAGAGACCGGAGGATCCAGGTTCGCGGCCAGCCTCAGCTCGCTCTCTCTCTCTCTCTCTCTCTCTCTCTCTTAGTGAGGCCCTCTGCAACTTCGTGAGACCCGGTTTCAAAATAAAGTATAAAAAATAGGGCCGGGGGCGTAGCGCGGAGGTAGAACGCCCCTGTGTTCAATCACCAGTACTGCAAAAAAAAAAAAACCAAAACCCATATATTCATGAAATTTACTGGAGTAAGATTTTGCCATCTCTGGTTTCTTTTAGTCTATGAGAGATGCTATGCACAATTAAAATAGCGCATTCCATTGATTGCCTCGTCCTGGCAGTTGGGACCAAAAACTCACATCTTGACTGGAGAGTCCGATCCAGAAGGAAGAGTTGCGAAGGAGCGCCTGCACGGCCAGGAACGCCTGCTGGTAAGGGTCGGTGATGCTCACCAGGCGCATGTTTTGTCTTAGACACTCCTGTAGAGCATCATGCCACGTCAGTGTCTTCGGGATGATTTTGTACAGGTTATTTAGATACTTTATAGTTTCTGAAGTATTCTGCGAGGGCTGTCTGTCTTTAATTTCTGCATGTAGGAGAAACAACAATAACAACCCCACCCCACACTCTGTAAGTCACAGGACATTTTTCAATCTCTTCCCCTTCCTAATCTACTTAGATATCATTTGCCTATCTTCTTATTTTTGATTTTGTGTGGGAGAATTAGGTATGTCTTGTGGTATACCTTATGTCAAATGTCTGACCTGCAACATTTGGTTTCTAAAATCACAACAAATTTTTGTTTATTTGCTTCGGTTTAGGAAGGAAAAAAGCTCTAAATAAAAGTGGACTGCAATAAGATTGCCATTTCACATTGGAGCCAAATACCTCCTTTGTCTAAACAGCTCCACCAGGCCAGGGAAGGTATTTAAAAGTGTCCCCTTACAAAGTTTTCATGGGAGAGCTACCATGAGAAATGTATAAAGCCCACTTACAAGAGGGTATATTTGAATTGCTCCTTTATAGCACTTATCTGAATAAGGCAGTTACTAAAAAGCATGGGACAAACTGGTAAAGATTAAATTAGCAAAACAAAAACAAAATAAAAATAAAAACAAAAAACCTTGCCAAAGTACATGAAAGATCAACTTCAGGTTCTCATTATATGACAATTTTTTTCCCATAAGAATTTGTTAAAAACTCCTTGCAGTCAACAAAAAAACTATGTTACATCTTTTCAAAAATATCTTGTTCAAATATGGATGTTTCTATTTTAAGCACACATTTTACTTTTATTTGGATTATAGGAAGGCACGGACAGCGATTCATTTATAATGCTCTACAACTCTTTTTATTAATGGTAAATTTAACAGTGAATGTTTGTGTAGTACTAAGTTAAAAATATTAACTATAGGACTAAATTAAAAATATTAGGTTTTTTGTCTCCTTTCCCCAAGATAAAAAATAAAATTTGAAAAATAGCAGAGAAGAACAAAATTAAGCCATAACTTACTCTCACTAGACAATTACTATTAATATATTCCCTGATATACTGATATATTTAATTTTTATATTTAATTGAGTATGGCAATGCTACTTGAAAAAATCGTATTTCATTTCAGATCATCTGTGTCACTGAGTCAATATGAATTTACCCATACTGAAAAATTAAGCTATTTGGTTATAAATTTATATGAATTCATTTATAAGATTTTTATAAAAGAGAACCATATATAATAAAATAAAGTACCATAGTTATCTAAATAATAATTGATACCTGCATATTTCTGACAGAGAGATACAGTATGGCGTTCATTGCAGGAAGTAAAATTCCACGTCCCAGTAAAAGGTGACTTTTCGAGGTTGAGCAGCAGAGCACAGTGGTAGTGGGACTCTTCCTCAAAGAACTAAACAAAAAGGCAAATATGTACATGCAGTCATGAAACTCACAGACTCAAGATTCTAGCAAGAAAATTCTGGATTCCAAATTTTTTCCCCCGTTAAAAAAAAATCCCATGAAGGAGCTTACTATGAGATTTCTAAGGAATCTCTGAAAAACCTTTTAAAGCATGAGAAAAGGGCATTTAACTTTTTTTTTTTTTTGGTGGTACTGGGGATTGCACCCAGGGGCATTCTACCTCTGAACTACATCCCCAGCCCTATTTATTTATTTATTTATTTATTTATTTATTTATTTATTTATTTTTGATACAGGGTCTCACTGAGAATCTGCAATCCTTCTGCCTCAGTCTCCCAAGTACTGGGATTACAAAGGTGTACACCATGCCCCATGGCAATTAACTTTAGAAATTAAAAAACAAAATAGTGCCAATACTGATTATTTCTTCAAACACATAAAGAATAACTATTAGAAATAAGATAAAACAACTACTGTAATACTTAGCACTGGGCTATCAATTTTGTTTTTTGTTTGTGCTACTGGAGATTGAACCCAGGGGCATTCTACCTCTGAGTTATACCCCCAGCCCTTTTGTTTTTGAAACAGGGTCTTTCTAGGTTGCTGGGAGTCTCGCTAAATTGCTGAGGCTAGTCTTGAACCTGTGATCCTCCTGTCTTAGCCTCCCAAATACTGGGATTGCGGGTGTGTGCCACCATGCCTGGATTCCAGTATTTAATTTCTCTTCCCTCCCTTCCCCTCCCTCCCTCTTTCTCTTCCTCCCTTCCTCCCTTCCTCCCTCCCTCCCTCCCTCCCTCCCTTCCTTCCTTCCTTCCTTCCTTCCTTCCTTCCTTGGATTGAACCCAGGGGCATTCTACCTCTGAGCTACACCCCCAGCCCTATTTTATCTTTTATTTTGAAATAGGGCCTCACTAAGTTGCTGAGGCTATCCTCAAACCTGCAATCCTCATGTCTCAGCCTCCCAAGTACTAGGATTATAAACATGCACCACCATGCCCGGTTCCAGTATTTATTTATGATTGTAATAGAATGAGGTTTTTTGTTTTGTTTTGTTTTTGCAGAACTGGGAATCAAACTCAGGGCCTTGCCCAGCCCTAGTGTGATATATCTTAAGGAGTCAACATAATATTTAACAACAAAAGACTGAAGTTTTTTTTGTGTGTGAAAAACTAGGTCATCTACCTAAAGATGACCTAGATGCTAGAGTTATGAAGTACTGTTTGTTGTTCTTTTTTTTTCCCCTGTGGTACTGGATACTGAACCCTGAGTCATTCTATCTCCGGACTATACCCCCAGCCCTTTAATTTTTTTGTTTGTTTGTTTTGAAAGAGGGTCTCACAAGATTGCTGAGAGTCTTGCTAAGTTGCTAAGGCTGGTCTTGAACCTGTGATCTTCATGTCTCAGCCTTCCAAGTCCTGGAATTACAGGCATGTGCCACCATACCCAACTCCACTTGTTGTTTTTTTAACAGCTTTATTGAGCTATAATTCATATAGGATGCAATTCACCCATTTAAAGTGCACACTCAGTAGTTTTTAGTGTATTTACAGAGTTGTATAAAAACCCCAATTTCAGAACATTTTTAAACTCTAAAAAGAAATCTTATACCCTATAATCATTCCCAGCCCTTCCATCCTCCTTAACTTCTCACAACCACTAATCAACTTTCAATCTTTGTATATTTGCTTATTCTGAATATGTCATATAATCAAATCATAAATAGGTCCTTGTCAACCGGACTAGACACTTCACAAAAGAAGAAATACAAATGTTTAATAAATATATGAAAAAATGTTCAACATCACTGGCAGTCAGGGAGATGCAAATCAAAACGACACTGAGATTCCATCTAATCCCAATCAGAATGACAATCATCAAGAAGTCAAACAACAGTAAATGCTGGTGAAGCCAGGCGCGGTGGCGCATGCTTGTAATCCCAGTACTTGGGAGGCTGAGACTGGAGGGTCCAGGTTCGCGTCCAGCCTCAGCTACTTAGTGAGGCCCTCTGGAACTTAGCGAGACCCTGTTTCAAAATAAAGAATAAAAAATAGGACTGGGGTGTAGCTCGGAGGTAGAATGCCCCTCGGTTCAATCCCCAGTACCACAAAAAAAAAAAAATGCTGGTGAGGATGTGGGGAAATAGGAAATCTTCTACGCTGTTGGTGGGATTGCAAATTAGTACAGTTGCTATGGAGATCAGTGTGGAGATTCTTCAAAAACCTGGGAATGGATCCACCATATGATCCAGCTATACCACTCATGGGTATCTTTCCAAAGGGACTGAAATCAGAGTATTATATTGATACATGCATATCCATGTTTATAGCAGCACAATTCAAAATAGCCAAATTATGGAACCAACCTAGATGTCCATCAACAGATGAATGGATTACAAAATTATGGGTTATACAAATAATGGAATTCTATTCAGCAATGAAGAACATAATTATGTCATTTGTCGGAAAATGGATGGACCTGGAGAACATTATGTTAAGTGAGATTAGCCAATCACAGAAGGTGAAGGATCATATGCTTTCTCTAATACGCAGAAGCTAGGGAGTAATTGGGATACCAGAGGGACTGCAGATGATGGAGGAGAAACCTCAGTGGGGTGAGGGAGGTGGTCTGGGGGGGGGAGAATTAATGAAGGAATTACTTCCATTGACATTATGTACACATGTGAGAATACTAATGCCAATCTCAGTATCCTGTATGGGGAAGCAGGGGGAGGGAGCCAGGGGAAAGCTCACCAAGTGCTGTGTGCATGTATGTCACTATCACTATGAACTACATTATGATGTGAGACTATAATGAACTAATACAAATATAAAAAATCTAAAAACATATGTCCTTGTTCTTAATTCAATAATTTATGGGAGGCTCAATTATTTCATAGAGATATATAGATTATTGATTCACAAAAACATACATCTGTTGGTATACTCAGCCTCCGACCAACCAGCAATGGGTGAAAGTTGCTGTATGTCAGCTCTCTGTCATCTGTCCACTTGTTTATCCTTCCGTAAGCAGTCCAACGCAGACCAATCCATAAGTCAGTTTTCATATCCGGAAGCAAGGATGTAATAAAATCTGTTAGAAAGAATTTTTTAAAAAAAGCATTTGATTTATTGAAATTAAAGAAATACCTGTACAAAAATGTCAATGAATACTTTTTGCTTATCTATCAAGATAGTCTTTTACTTGCTCTGTATAAGAGTAGTTTAATAAGATTGTTTTATATGATAATTCCCCACAGTCTCCCCAGAACTAAATTGGCTCCCAGATCAGAATAAAACATGCTTCTCAAACAATTCTGGTACCTTGTTCCTTCTGGCTCAACACTGAAGGAAGGGTCCCACCATAGGAGTGACAGGCATCGCTTGCATGAGAAAATGTAAGAGACTGGGGCTTGATCTTGAGAAAGCACTGCAAACAAAACCACAGGTGAAGCATGAGATTCCAGATACAAGAAAGCTCCCTTAGGAAATAAATGCCTTATCTTTTTAGAAGACTGGTAATATTCAGTCTGTGAGATATGGAAATTTACAAAGTGGTACCATAACAATTCAGGTCGTGTACACTCTCAACAGAAACAACTGAAGAGTGGTCTTCGAACTATTACATATTTTTAAAAAAATCTCCAATTTATCGAGTGCTTCCTATATGCTAGGCAGTTTTTGTGGTATTATCTCATTTAATTCTCACAACAAATGGGAAAACTGAAGCACAGAGAAATTAAGTAACTTGACCTTTAAGTACAATAGGCATAGAATGGTAAGGAGGTTAGCACTTAGACTCTGTCCATCTGATTTCAGTCTTTTCTTTCCTTTGTTTCCTTCCTTCCTTCTCTCTCTCTCTCTCTCTCTCTCTCTCTCTTTCTTTCTTTCTTTCTTTCTTCTTTTTGCGGTATGGGGATTGAACCCAGAGCCTCACACATACTAGGCAAGCACTCTACCATTGAGCTACATTCTCAACCTAAAGTCTGCTCTTAATCATCACCTCCTTGTATCAAGAAACACACTTTAAAAAAAAGCATCTCTCTTTCTCTTAGCAGGATATTTCAATTCAATTTTATAACAAGTATGCTAATTAACATAGTCCCAGTACCTTGGAGAATTAAAAAGATTGTCCCAATTTTTTTTTTTTTTGGCGGTACCGAGGATTGAACCCAGAGGCGTTCTACCTCTGGGCTACACCCACAGCCGTGTATTTTAATCTTTATTTTGAAACAGGGTCTCACTAAGTTGCAGAGGGCCTCACTAAGTAGCTGAGGCTGGCCGTGAACCCAGATCCTCTTGTCTCAGCCTCCCAGGTACTGGGATTACAAGTGTGCGCCACCACGCCCGGCCCTAATTTTTAATAGTCAAAATATACCCCTTACTTTGCTATAGATGCTTTCAGCTGTCAAATATATTTCTTTCTTTTTCTTTTTGACATCATCATTACTTTAGTGTGAGTAGTATATCCCCAAATTGTGTTCTTTGAAACGTCCTACAAATTTTTTTTTTTCAGCTTTCTTACAGACGGTAGTGGCCAATAAGATATAGGCAAAGTAACTTGGTGGCTTCTAGAAAAGACCCTAGGGAGAAGACCCTAAACTTGAGTGTGGCAGCCTTAGATTAAGGATGGCAGAACAGACACAAAGGAGTCTCCTTTTGAAGACTTTATGGAGTTCCCACACCAACCCAGCTGGCTTACCTTTAAGCTTCTTTTATGTGAGAGAACAAATGTTTTAGCATACTGTGGCAATTTCTTTTTAGCAGCCAAACACATTTCCTAACAGATACATATACCAAAATGGGTTATGCATCTCAAAGAGGCAGATATGAATGCAGCAATTCCCAAACGTTTTTAATCATAAAACTTCCATTTGGAGGCAAAATCAATGATTAATATTTTGTAGCATATGTGCAGTCTCTGAAGAGTCCTTTGGGAAATGCTAATCTAATTTGATTGTTGGATGCTGCTTGGTTGCTCTCCTTGTGGGGGAAAGAAATCAGCAGCCAGACATTAAGTCCCCTTCCTACAGACCATAGAGATAGTCCTGACTATTCAATGTATTACTACCCATTGACAGATCAACTTGGCAATTTAAATGTTTGGAGCAACAGAATAGAAAGGCTACACTTTGAAAGACCTGCAGACATGACTAACTTGAGAGTCAATTCTTGATATCACCATGGTTTGTGGCCACAGAGAGATCAGGTAGGATATTGATGTAAGCAGGGGCTGTCTTGGCAGGCATGTCTCATGGGTTGCTCTTCTGCCATAGGCCTTACATCTAGATGAAAGCAATCATTTTTGCAAAATGTTGAAATTCTCTTTTTACCTTATTCTGAAAAGGAATCCAATCCTCAGAACACTGTACTTTAGCTGCAGAATCGGGACTATATTTCTCTAATGAAGATACATTATATTTTTCACAGATGAAGGGCAACTTGGTACTACAGTCTGTTCGTTTACTTAAATCTGAGAAATAAAAGCAGGATTGCAATGGTGAGATATTTTCATTCAGCACATTTTTAAAACAACCTATTAGTAAAGAAAGACATTTTATTTTACTTTATTTTTTTGGTGCTGGGGGTTGAACATAGGGCCTCATGCATGCTAAGCGTATTCCCTGCCACAGAGCTATAACCAAGAAAGGCTATTTATTTATTTATTTGTACTGGAGGCTGAACCCAGGGGCATTCTACCTCCAAGCTATACCACCAGCCCTATTTTATTTTTTATTTTGAAGCAGGGTCTTGCCAAGTTGCTGAGGGTTTGACTAAATTGCTGAGGCTGGCCTCAAACCTGCAATCCTCCTGTCTTAGTCTCCCAAGTACTGGGGTTATAGGCATGCGCCACCATGCCCAGCTTAAGAAAGGTTCCTTAAGTCAGTCTTTCCCAAATGGTTAAAATATATTCCCTTTCTTTCTAGTAATTCCTGTTTTCCATTATTATTCATATGAGTAGATATAGAATACCAATGTTGCCTATAAGAAAAGCACACATTTGGTGTAACTACCACACCCTCTAAAGAATAATGGCAAGAACTACGAAGAAAATTGAAAGGGAATTTAACGAGGGGCAAAGGGACATAAATTATTTTAGAACTATTCCCTGTTCACCTTTGTAAATTTGTCTATATGCTTGTCAATTACAAAAGTGGCAAGTTTATTTCTAAGTAACTGCTTTAGGATAAAGGAAGTTAAAATATTCACAGTGAAATGCACCTTTATTTGCATTTGGAATTCGAGCTATTGTCATTAACAATAAATCAGAATAAGATGAAGCTACCAAATATATAGTCAAAAGGAAAACAAGATTAAGCTAGTACCTGAACCTGGAGCTCACATATTATATATCAACATGAAAGAGTTTGGATTTAACTTTACCCATCAGCCAGGTCTTGGCAGACATGGGCGAGCATTCCTCCCCAAACCTCATGGGAAAATGGTGCCATGGGTGTCGCGAGCTGAAAATAAGCAAGGGATTGGATGACTCAGAATGTAATTAATATCCAATTCTGCTATTTTTCCTGTAAGTTATTTTAATTCTAAATGTAATGCTAATGCAATTATTTTGTACTTTTTCTTGACACAAATAGGCAAAGGGACTTGGTTTCTCTAATCTAGGCAGTTTATGGATTAATGTTCGAAATTATTTATAAATGGTAACCCATGTAGTCTAGGGGAATCTGGGACTACTGCTTTTTAGCCATACATTTACAAAGGCAGAGTCAATGATATCACATACTATAGAAAATGACGATCTAGTGGTTGCTCATTGGTTCTCACCCACCACTTCTGCTCGGCATGAGATATCTGCAAAAGAAACCAAATACCCATCCTTATGTGTGTTGACTTTTCCAGGAGAGTTCTGATTTAAATTCAACTTCTTATAATCACAAATCCCTAAAATTTCCAGACATTTCATTTTTCGTTCTCAAAATTATATGAACCAGGACCTTTCACCAAAAAAAGCAATTTGTCAACTCCTATTTGGTATATTCACAGGCCCTATTTTGGGTATAGAAAATAGGGTTTATGTAACTATAGGTATAATATATTAGTTAGGCTAATAATATATTGTGGGCACACAGTGTCTTATTGCAATTAATAATAATTAATATTAATTAATTATATAATTATATATTATGGGCACGCATAATTATTTATTATGGGCTAATATATTATGGGTATACAGTGTCTTATTGCAATTAATTACAAATTTAAAAATATACAAATTATTTCTCCTCCCAAAAGCTATTTTACAAATTTATTTCTTTGTAGAAATAGAAACTTAGCTATAACATTAACTTTTAGTAGAAAACATGATAATGAATTAGGATCATTTATATTACCTACTGATACTTATCTCATAAATTGACATTTATTTTTAATCTTGTATATTTTAAAACAGTAAGCAATCCCATTTAACTTTTATAACATGAAACAATGAATTTGGATGTTGTGTGGCATATCTTTCAGATTTACAGGAACATTTAAGTTTAGAGTAACATTTAAGTTTTGTTGATTTTAGCAAGATTTTGGATTTTTTTGGGGGGTACTGGGGATTGAACTCAGGCACATTCTACCTCTCAGCTACACCCCCAGCCCTTTTTATTTTTTGTTTTGAAATAGGGCCTCGCTAAGTTGCGGAGGGCCTCACCAAGTTGCTGAGGCTAGCTGTGAACCTGCAATCTTCCTTTATCACCCTCCCAAGTACTAGGATTATAGGCATGCACCACCATGCCAGGCTGGAAATATTTTTTAATGAAATAAATATAACAATAAATATATTTGAAAATGTATTCTTTTAAATTACATTTGCTATTTTGTTTTTGATGGCTTTTAGTCCTGTAAAAGATGTTATAGTAGCAAGAAAGCTGTGATTGCTAGCACAGTACAGAACGGCTTCTTCGTAGTTTAAGCGAGGATCAGCCACAAACCAATATTCACTTCCTTCAATTATAACTGGAGGCCCATGAATTCCAGCACGCTCTAAATAAGAAAAAGATCAGAGTTATGACCGTGCCAACCAAACTATTCCTTCTCGTCATAGGGTAATGTTCAAAACTATTTACAAATAGTAACTTATGGTTTGGGTAAGTGTCCCCCAAAGGCCCATGTGTTAAAGGCTTTGTTCCCAGCCCCACGACTCTATTGGGAGGTGGTGGAACCTTTTAAGATGTGGGGTATAGTTGGAAGTCTTCTATATGGAGGCATGCCTTTGAAAGACATATCAAAGGTGCATCCTTTTTCTTTCACTTTCCAGCCACCATGAGGTGACAATCTTGCTCCACCAAGAGTTCCCTGCCATGACATATGACCTTGCCACATGTCCCAAAGCCACAGAGTCAACAGACTACAGTCTAAGAACCTCCAAAAATGTGAGCCAAAACAAAGCTTTCCTCTTTTTAAGTTGATTTTCTCAGGCATTTTGTTATAGTAATGGAAAGCTGGCTAATACAGTTACCCACCTAGATTACTGGCTCTTTTTGGCTGGAGTAGTGCTGACTGCAAGGAACTAAGGCTTCCTGAGTCAGTGACTCTGCTACTCCCCTGTACTCACAGAGAAAGAAAATCCAGCCTCAGTACATCATTCCACACCGTCCAACCACCTTCCTTGCCTGGAGACAATTTATTTCACTTGAAGATGTGATAGAGAAGAGACTGGCACTTAAATAATTAACTACATACATTATCACAAAGATAAAAGCAACTTTTGCTAAATTTCAGTTTTCTTAACTCACCTGGATTGTACCAGTGTGGTGTTTTTGGAGTGCTGCCTATATAAGAAAGAAAGCAAGTGACTTACATTGAGTATTCAATTAGAGATCACAGCATACTATAAGTAGGGCCTTTAATGTGGCTCCAAAGGACTCACAGTTTTGCTAAGGTTCATCCATTTCTTTCTTTTGTGGTACTGGGGATTGAAACCAGGGGCATTCTACCTCTGAGTTACAACCCCCCGCCTTATTTCATTTCATTTTTAAATTTTGAAACAGGGTCTCATTAAATTGTGGAGGGCCTTGCTAAGTTGCTGAGGCTGGCTGTGAACATGTTATCCTCCTGTCTCAGCCTCCCAAATACTAGAATTATAGGCGTGCACCACCATACCCAGCTAGGTTTGTCCTTTTTTTTTCTCCTTCTCCTCCTCCTCCTCTTCCTCCTCCTCCACCTCCTCCTCCTCCTCCATACCAAGCTAGGTTTGTCCTTTTTCTCCTCCTCCTCCTCCTCTTCCTCCTCCTCCTCCTCCTCCTCCTCCTCCTCCTCCTCCTCCTCCTCCTCTTCTTCTTTTTTGGTACTGGGGATTTAACCCAGAAGCGCTCTACCTCTGAGCTATACCCCCAGCCCAATTTTATTTTTTGTTTTGAAACAGGGTCTCACTAGGTTGCTGAGAGCCTTGCAATCCTCCTGTCTCAGCCTCCCAAGTACTGGGTTTACAGGCGTGCACCACCACGCCCAGCCTTGTTTGTTCATTTCAGGTCAAACCATTTCATTTCAAGTTATGTCAACTGAATTGAATTTTATAGGGCTTATGCTAAAGCTGCATTAGTGGCAATCAAAAAGGCAGACCTGTTAAATATTAATAAAATATAACTAGCAGTCTAGGACTGGGATATAATTCAGTGGTAGAACACTTGCCTAGCACATGCAAGGACCTGGGTTCGATCCTAACATTGGGTTAAAAAAATATTACTATCAGTTTTTTACTTTGTATCCTGGAATTCTCAGCAGAAGACTAGATGGATAAAACATAGCTAATAATTATAAAGTAAAATTAAGTAAATGATGGTGTTGTATAAGTTACATGGGAGCATAAGGGACATGCGGCAAGACAATCACCACTGCAGGGTAAGGTTGCTCAGGAACCACTTCTCCATCTAACGAAACCTGAGTAACTGTTCTGTAAACCGAGGGTGTGGAGTTTGTTAACTCCCAAGATGTTGTTGGACAAAATCTACATTGATCCAGTATTGAGCCTTTTGAGAAGGTGAAACAAAACTGGGAAGAAAATACTAAAAGTTACTCGGGATTCCAGGATGCAAACAGAGGAAATACTGTATGCTACACAGGATGAAAACAGAGGAGATACGAGCTCCAACGTGGGGTACATGTACTCAGACACTTTGCTGGGCGGTACTCTGGATGAGCTGCTTAACTCCTTGAGCCTCAAGTAGCTACTCTGTGAAATGAGTCTACTCCCCGAGAGTGTGAAGATCACGTGACCCGTAAGGAAGCACCCGGACAGTAGAAGATCCTAGTTGCTTCGCTCCCCTGTCGTCCTGGCCACAGTCACACTGGTTTCAAGCCCAAGATGGAATTTGCTTAATCTTAAAATTACAGGGTAAAATAACAGTTCTTAATTTTGCAGTGGTATTGAGGTCTATGGCATCAGAAGGCCTTGCTCAGAGGACTGCCTGCCTATCCAGCATCTTTGGTTTTTCTGTCTGAGCCAGTTCTCACCAATTGGGTAATTTCAATTAAATTGGGTAATTTCAATTAAAAAATGTAAATAGTTTCTTGACTGTTATCCTGTCAAAGTCTTCTGAACATTTGTGTGTTAGAGAAGTTATGTCTAGTCTTCAAATATCTTTAAATTAGTGAGAAAAGGCCGGGCATGGTGGCGCACGCTTGTAATCCCAGTACTTGGGAGGCTGAGACCGGAGGATCTGGGTTTGCGGCCAGCCTCAGCTACTTAGTGAAACCCTCCGCACCTTAGTAAGACCCTGTTTCAAAGTAAAGAATAAAAAATAGGGCTGGGGGTGTAGCCCAGAGGTAGAATGCCCCTGAGTTCAATCCCCGGTATCACCAAAAAAAAAAAAAAAAAATTAGTGAGAAAAGCTGAATGCAAGGTGTTAGTTTACTCAAGATTATGGATATGTATGTGTATATAGTTATCAAGAAATATAATAAAATAGCTGTGCTTAGCAGGTGGTAGTTTCCCTAAAACATGTTTATGAATTTTATTTTTGATATGGTTTTCTTGATTAAAAAATAATTTTAAAAGGAATATATATCCATAGTGATTATGGATACTTAAAATTCATAGGCTTTCAAAATATCCCTTTTAGAGAAGAGGGGACCAATTAGGACCAGGTAATAAGGCAAGAAGAGAAGAGGCATGGTAATTAGGCTAATAAAGAAGAAAATTTCTTTAAGAAAACCAGAAAATGCAGATTACTACAAGTTGAATAGACTTTGGTTGCTCTAATCGTCAAGAAAAATATCCAACCAGGTTAATGGAATGCCTTGTAACTTAGAAATTTAGGTACAGTCAAAGGGGAGTTGACATAATATTTAAACCTGGGACCAAGCAATCATTGATTGGAAATTCAAATGATTGGAAATTGATTAAAATGAAAGGGAATTAGTTTTTTATTTTGTTTCGGCATGGGAAAAGTGGGGGTGCCGTTATTTAGAGGATTCATTGTTTGGCTGATTTGGGTTTGCTAAATCAGTCAATTCCCTTTAGACATAACAATCACATCTCTTCATACTGTTGCCTGTGGTCACTGGCTTGTCGTTTCTCAGGTTGCCCTTGTTTAATCTCTTGGTTCTGCCCCACCACTCACACAGGAGGTGGGTAGCAGCTACGACGAAGCACCTTGTAGGGAGCAATGATACTTTTTTTCCTTTGGTAATACTGGAGATTAAACCCAGGGGTGTTCTATCTCTGAGCCATACCCCCAGCCCTTTTTATTTAAAACTTTTTAAAATTTTGAAATAGGGGTTCACTGAGCCTCAAACTTGTGATCCTCCTGTCTCAGCCTCCCAAGTACTGGGATTACAGATGTACGCCACTACATCCGGCTTCCTCGTTTCCTGAATTTGAATTTATATGAGGTATTAGCAGTTTTGGAGTTTACTGAAAATTGCTTCTAAATTTTACTAGGACCTGCCAAAATTTTTTTTGATTCATGCCTCATCCTTCCCAAGATTATCTTCATATTTAATTTTGCATTAAAATGATTCTCCCTACTACGTCTCTCCTTTTATTAAAACAATCTTTCATTCCAAAAAATCTAATCTCCCTAAATAAGCTTTAAATTTTGTCTTCTATACAAATTCTTCCATGATCAAGGAGAAAAGTATCACCAAATTTCAATAAGTGTGACTTCAATTAGAAGCAGAAGTCAGGCAAGAGGAGCTTAATATATTAATTGTATCTCACGGGCTTGTAAAATTTCCAATTGTAGACTAAAAGGCTGTATTACATACTTCTAGCGCAGCATTCACAATGTTAGCATGAGAAGGCGGTGAAAAGGAATAACTACCACTTACCTTTTGGAATCTGGCACACCCACTCAAGGTTTGTATCACAAGCAAAAGGCCTCAAAAAAATAAATTCTCTGTCATCATAGAAATGCCAGCCTCTTCGCCATGGCCTGTGATTGACCTAAAAGAGGAAAAGGATTGTATAATATTTTGAAGTTGCTGCAGCCTTTATGAAACACTAAACTATAAATCCTGTGGTCTTGATCTTTTTTTGTGTGTGTGTGGAACTGGGGATTGAATCCAAGAGCATTCTACCTCTGAGTCCTTTTTATTTATTTATTTTTTTTTTTGCGGTACTGGGGATTGAACGCAGGGGCGTTCTACCTCCGCGCTACACCCCCGGCCCTATTTTTTTATGCTTTATTTTGAAACCGGGTGTCACGAAATTGCGGAGGGCCTCAATAGGTAGGTGGAGAGAGAGAGAGAGAGAGAGAGAGAGAGAGAGAGAGAGAGATCGCGTGCGCATGTGCGCGCTGAGGTTGGCCGCGAACCCGGATCCTCCAGTCTCTGCCTCCCAAAGTACTGGGATTACAAGCGTGCGCCACCACACCCGGCTCCTTTTTATTTTTGTTTTGAAACAGGGTCTCACTAAGTTACTGAGGCTGGCCTTGAACCTTTGATTCTCCTGTCTCAGCCTCCCAAGTACTGGGATTACCAGCATGTACCATCATGCCCAGCAGTCCTGATCTTTATTTCAGCTCTAGCAACTAAGATATCTGCAGAATAAATGGATACATGAATGAATGGAATGTTTAAATAGTAATAGCTTGAACAAGAGCCTTCCAAGGGGGCTGATAATAGAAATAAATTATAAGGTCATGTTTATGTCCAAAATGCTAATTCTTGTCCCCCCACCCCCCTGACTTTGTTGACATGAAATTGCAAAATTTTGCACTTTTAAATTTTGGGAAAGACCAAGCTAGGAAAGAGAGTTTGTTTCCATGGCTATGAGGGGAGGAGATCAGAGAGTGGCATCAAGTCCAGGCTCAGGGACCCATGCTCCTTCTTCACTGTGGCTCTGCCATTTCTAGGATGTTGCCCACCTCCACAAGGTCCAGAATGGCTCACTGGGAATCCAGTCAGCATGCAGGAGAGAAAGAAGGGGAAGGCATGATCTGGGAGGGGCATCCATCACTTTTTGGACTCTTTGCTCTTAAGGCCAAAATTCTGGTGGGTATTGTGGCAGGAGAGGTAAGAGTCTCGTTATGAAGCCCCTGGCTGGGGTTGCTTCTGATGCAGGCTGCATCCATATCCCTTTTATTTATTTTGTTGCTGATTTTCACATCTCTCCCTACATGGAGACTCTATATACATAGAACGGTTTATTGCATTAGTGTTCTGGACAATCCTGAGAACTTCATAAGCTTCTCTGAAGTTTTTAACCTTTTTTGTGTTACTTTGGGAATTCTAACATGATGCTATAACACTTTATTATGAGAAGAGTTACTTTAAAAATAGTACTTTCTGCTGGGTGTGGTGGTGCACCTCTGTAATCCCAGTACTTGGGAGGCTGAGACAGGAGGATCACAGGCTCAAGGCCAGCCTCAGCAACTTAGTGAGGCCCTGTTTCAAAATAAAAAATAAAATAGGCTGAGGGTGTAGCTCAGAGGCAGAATGACCCTGGGTTCAATCCCAGTACCACACACACACACACACACACACGCACACTGAAAAACAGTGCTTTCTAAGTTTTTTGTTTTTTTTTTTTGCGGTACCTGGGATTGAACCCAGGGGTGTTCTACCTCCGTGCTACACCCCCAGCCCTATTTTTTACACTTTATTTTGAAACCGGGTCTCACGAAGTTGCAGAGGGCCTCACTAGGTAGAGAGAGAGAGAGAGAGAGAGAGAGAGAGAGAGCGAGTGCTGAGGCTGGCCACGAACCTGGATCCTCCGGTCTCCGCCTCCTAAAGTACTGGGATTACAAGCGTGCGCCACCACGCCCGGCTGCTTTCGCAGTTTTTATTGGTTCCTAGCATTCTATAATATTTCTAATCCTCTTTATTGGTCTACGAAGTGAAGGTCTGATCTAGATGTCTCCTTCTTCATTTTATTTTATGTATTTGCTTTTTTTGTGCTATACCCCAGCCCTTTTTATTTTTTGATTTTTGAAATAGGGTCTTGCTAGGTTGCTGAAAGTCTCACTAAATTGCTGAGGCTGGCTTTGAACCTGTGATCCTCCTCC
>PVJS01009114.1:17801-51297 GCA_004027185.1 Glis glis
GGATTGAACTCAGGGGCGTTCTACCTCTGCGCTACACCCCCAGCCCTATTTTTTATACTCTATTTTTTTGAAACTGGGTCTCATGAAGTTGCGGAGGGCCTCACTAAGTAGAGAAAGAGAGAGAGAGAGAGAGAGAGAGAGAGAGAGAGACAGGGAGAGAGAGAGAGAGAGAGAGAGAGCGAGCGAGCTGAGGTTGGCTGTGAACCCGGATCCTCCGGTCTCCGCCTCCCAAAGTACTGGGATTACAAGCGTGCGCCACCACGCCCGGCTTCATTTGCTTTTTTTAAACATTCATTTTCCCTTCAACTCCAATTTATTTGATTTCAACTTACTATAGGATAGAGTTTATATCTAGGCGGGATTTGAACTGTCTAAACTACTATATACCACATTCTTCATTAACCAGTATCCATTCTGCCCATTTCTGTAAATGCCTAGGCATATAGCACAGTGGGTGGAGTACTATACCTAGAGAAGTTGTTTTTAACAAAATTTCAGTTCTGTCACTCTGTAACTTTGAGTAAGTTACTCAAAGCTCCAATTTCTTTATATGATGACTGTGGAAACAGTATTTACCTTACAAGGTTGTGTAAGTTTTAAGTGAGATAATATTTGCCACCTGCGTAGCACAGTACCTGGCTCATAAAGGAGCCAGCCAGTTTTTGCTGCATCCTGTTACCATTATTATTATGTCATAACGACCTCATTCTTGCTTATAACTTGTAATTTGCTTGCCATAGCCCTTACCCAGTGGTATCATCATTGCTTGTTTAACCGTCTTTATCTCCTACTAGACTGTAAGTTCTGTGGCAACAATGACAATGTTTTGGACGTTGTCATTGTTCTAGCCCCTGGTGCCTCACAGACCCCTGGACATATCACTTATGAAATGGAGAAGCAAATGGATTCTGCAGAGGGTCTTTATGTCTTCTAGTCCTTTCTGCTGCATCTTGAAACCTGTCCCAAGATAAATCTTCCTTATACTCTTCTTGGTTCATGTCACCCTCCCTCCTTAGAGACTTTAAAAAATGTCCTGTTGCCTTATCAAAAAATGTACAGACACCTTAACCTGGCATGAATCCAGTTTCCCAGTGTTGCTTCCAACACAGCATTGAATAAAACTTTTGGGTGTGTGTTCTGTTCCCCTTGCTGCCTCGCCATCTTCCTTCCACTCCTGCCTTATTTTATGCCACCTGCCCATACCATTTCCCATCAGAAAGCCTCCCCCTTTCTCACCCACACAAACTGTATCCATCCTGAAAGGCCCGGGTCAAGCCTGTTTCCTCTTTCTGGAAACAGGCCCCAGAGACTGCTTCTTCTTCTTCTTTTTTTTTTTTTTGTGGTACCGAGGATTGAACCCAGGAGCATTATTCTACCTCCGGGCTACACCCCTGGCCCTATTTTTTTGTTCTTTATTTTGAAACAGGGTCTCACTAAGTTGTGGAGGGCCTCACTAAGTAGCTGAGGCTGGCTGCAAACCCGGATTCTCTGGTCTCAGCCTCCCAAGTACTGGGATTACAAGGGTGTGCCACCACGCCCGGCCCACTTCTTCTGAGTTACATTAGCCCTCCCCAGTCCACTCACTCAAAGCTTATTACTGCATTGTAATGATAAAGCCATCTTTCTTGAATATGAGTTTGGTTTTCTCGAATAAAAGAGATAGGCTGTGTGATGGTGTACTTCTCTCCACTTGCACCCAATACCCCACTCCACCCAAAAGGCCCTCCATGGACCTGCGCTCTGACTGCACGGGAGGCCAGGTTTCTTTCTTTTCTGCCTTCCTTTCCCTTCTTTCCCTTCTTCCTTTCTTCCTCATCTTTCTCCTCCTTCCTCTCTCTCTCTGTTCCTCCCTCCCTCTCCCTCTCTCCTGGAGAATCAAACTCAGGACCTCGAACATGTGAAATGCGTGCACCGCCACTGAGCTACAACCTCAGCCCCACATTGATTTTTTTTTAAATGTAGACTTTGTAGCAAGGCACTGACCTTGACAGCAGCACAGTCTCTGATATCATAATCCTGCTGAAACTCATTTTCCATGATAACAGTAGTCACCTAAAAAGACAACAGAGCCTTGAGAACTTTTTAAAAATTAATTCATTTATTTATTGTGATACTGGGGATTGAATCCAGAGGCATTTTTACCTCAGAGGTACATCCCCAGCCCTATTTTAAATTTTTATTTTGAAACAGGGTCTTGCTAGGTTGATGATAGTCTCACTACTTGCTGAGGCTGTCCTCAAGCCTGTGATCCTTCTCTCTCAGCCTCCCAAGTATTGGGATTACAGGCTTGTGCCACCACGCCCGGTGAGAGCCTTGAGAATTTAAGACTGATGCATAAATACTTGCAATTTAGATGTAATTTAGACAGCTTTAATAACTTAAGCATGCACATATGCCACAGAAAGAAAATATTTTAAAAATCAGGATTCTAAATCATGAGATGTTTTTATCTTTTCTGAATTACATCTAGAGAAACTACACATTTTTATAAAATAAAAATAAGATTAGTACCTTGTTTTTCCCCCTCTTCATATATGTGAATTTACTTCCATTCCAATAAAGATGGGTCTGCATTATTTTAATGGTTGTATAGTATGTGGATGTATTTTCCTATTTTTAAATTATTTTTTAATTGAGAGGTAAAGTACATATTTATCATATACAACATGATGTTTTGAGGTGTATATGACTAAATCTAACTAACATATGCAATAGCTTACATAGTTATCATTTTTGTGGTAAGAACACTAAACATCAACTCTTCTAGCATTTTTCAAGCATACAATATATTGTTATTAACAATAATCACAATCTTGTATAATAATTCTTGTATAATAATAGATCTCTTGAACTTATTCTTCCTATCTGAAATTTTGTGTTCTTTGACAAACATCTTCCCAACCCCCATATGCCTCAACCCCTGGTAACCAGCATTCTACTTTCTAGTTCTGTGAGATGAACTTTTTTAGATTCTACATATGAGTGAGATCATGTATGTGTGGCTGGTTTATTTTAATTAACATTTTCACCTCAGGTTCATCCATGTTGCTGGAAATGGCAGGATTTCCTTCTTTTATGATTGAACAGTACTCCATTGTGTATATGTACCATAATTCCTGTATCCATTCATCCAGTGATGGACATATAGGTTGATTCTGTATCTTGGCTATTATGAATGAACATGTAGCTATTTCTTTGATGTATTGATTTCATTTTTTTGCATATATACTCAGTAGTGGGATTCCTGGACCATATCATATCTCTATCTTTTTTTTTTCAGAGGATTGAGCCTAGGGACACTCTACCAATGAACTACATAACCAGTCCTTTTATTTTTTATTTTGAGAAAGGGTCTCGCTAAATTGACAAGGCTAGCCTTGAACTTGTGATCCTTCTGCCTCAGACTCTTGAATCGTTCTATTTTTAATATTGTGAGGAACCTCCATTCTGTTTTCCCTAATGGTTGTACTAACTTACATGTCCACAACAGTTTCTCCACATCCTCACTAACACAGTATCTTTTCATTTCGATAATAGCCATTCTAACAGGTACATGATGATACCTCACCATGGTTTTAATTTGCATTTACTTGATGATTAGTGATGGTTACCATTTTTTCATATACCCATTTGCCATCTGAATACTCTCTTTTGAGAAATGTCTATTTTGGTCCTTTGCCCATTTTTAAAATTGGTTTATTTGAGCTGGGTGTGGTGGCACAGACTTGTAATCCCAGTATTTGGGAGGCTGAGACAGGAGGATCACAGATTCGTGGCCAGCCTCAGCTACTCAGTGAGGACCTCCACAACTTAGTGAGACCCTATTTAAAAAAAAAAAAAACACAGGGCTGGGAGTGTAGCTCAGAGGTAGAATGCCCCTGAATTCAATCCACAGTACCACATAAAAAAAAGTTTGTTTTCTTGCTATTGAGTTGTTTTGAGTTCCTTACATATTTTACGTATCAATCCCTTTTTATTTTTAATTTTTTAATTTTTTGAGGTACTGGGGATTGAATCCAGGGACATTCTACCTCTGAGCTACACCCCAGACCTATTTTATTTTTTATTATGAAACAGGGTCTCACTAAGTTGCAGGGGGCCTCACTAAGTTGCTGAGGCTAGCCTTGAACCTGTGATCCTCCTGTCTCAGCCTCCCAAGTACTGGGATTATAAGCATGCACCACCACGCCCGACTTACCCCCTTTTTAGATGTTTAGGTTGCAAATACTTTTTCCCATTCTGTAGGTTGCCTCTTTGTTGACTGGTTTCTTTGGTGTGCAGAATCTTTTTAGTTTGATGTAATCTCATTTGTCTGTTTTTGCTTTCATTGCCTGCTTTTGGGGTCACATCCAATCAATCACTTCCCAGACCAATGTCATGGAGCTTTCCCCTATGTTTTTCTTCTAGCATTTTCAGTTTTGGGTCTTACATTTAAGTCGTTACTCTGTTTTGAGTTGATTTTTGTATAGGGTGTGAGTTAGGATCTAATTTTGTCTTCCGCATGTTTGTATCCAGTTTTCCCAGCCCATTTCTTGAAGGGAGTGCCCTTTCCTCATTGTGTGTTCTTGGCACTTTTGTTAGATATCATTTGGTTGTAAATACATGGATTTATCTCTGAGCTTTCTATTCTTTTCCATTTGCTTATATGTTTGTTTTTATGGGGGTACCATGATTTTTGGTTGCTATAGCTTTATAATATGCATTGTGAAGTCCAGCAGTATACTCCAGCTTTGCCCTTTTTGTTCAAGATTGCTTTGGTTATTCAGAGTCTTTTTGTGGTTCCATACAAATTTCAGGTGTGGATGTAATTATTCACCAGTCAGCTTAATTGCTATTGAAACAAACACTCCTTCCATATAATACACAAAAAGAAAGATTTAACTTACTGGTGTATGATCACTCCACTGCCAGGATCCTTGTAAATCTGGGCTCCTTTTATTCAAACCTATCCACAGCCAACGCTGGTCACTATGTGAAAAGGAATCATTAAAAAAATTGAGGCTAATGCTTGGTAAGAACATTTAACATTAACATGCTTAAAGTGTTTCATATATGTAAGTTTATTCAGAAGATCTTGTCACTGAAAAGCACAGCTTCAAGTTATATAAAGAAGTCTTTTGAGTGTGACATGGTGGCACATGCCTGTAATCCCAGTTACTTGGGAGACTGAGGCAGGAGGATTGCAAGTTCAAGGTCAGCCTAGGCAACTTAGCGAGACAGTCAGCAACTTAGTGAGACCCTATTGCAAAATAAAAAATAAAATAGGGCTGGGGGTATGGCTGGGAGGTAGAATGCCCCTGGATTCAATCCCTAGTACCACCACTAAAAAAAAACAAGTATGTTCCTACTCCATATATTTGTGTATATATGCTTCCTTGAGATGCCTATCTGATTTCCTCTAGGCCAATCTGAATATTGGCACAGGGTAAGCACTCAGATTTTGTTGAGAAAGAAATGTTAGCCATCCTCTGAAGACTATCTTTTGTCCACCCAACCACATGAAATTGTTTCCCCACTTCCTGCCACCACACACAGCAGGAACATAAATGTAAGTGGTCGCTTCCCCTCAAACAAACTTATGCTCTGGCCAGGGAGATATACTCAGCATAAATAGAAATGATATCACTAAAACATTTTCTTACTTGAAAATATTCCCTAAAATTATTATACTTTTTAGGCTTTAATAAATAGGCCAATTATATTCCATATAATTTTTTTTGTTGTGGTGCTGGGGATCAAACTCAAGGCCTGTACCACTAAGCTACATCCCTCGCCCTATATTCTACATAATTTAACCTTCTGTTGGCACAAGGTATCAGTGGTACACGGATCAATACAAGGGTATATGTGTAAATATATGTATATGAATACAGAATACATTCATAAATATAATACATATCAGAGAAGGGTTAGGATCCAAATCTAAAAACAATGGAATGTCTAGCTACAAGACTACTGGGAAATATAATAGGTCTGCAAATTTCTATAAATTATTCTAGTGAATCAAAGGCTACAGCAATTTTAAATTGGTCTCTCACTTTTTAATAAAATAATTGCTTTCCTTTATCTCTTTCCTTTGTTCAACATTCTCTCATAGTTTAATATCAATAAGTACTTTTTCATCTTTCCAACTTCAAGGTTTTCAACTTATTGCAATGGAATATGAGGAATTTCTGCTTTTGGATTTTAATTGTTATATTATTTTCTTTCATAGAGGCAGATCACCAATTTGTGGACTTCAGATAAATCCAGTGGAGACAATTAGGTTCAGTCTAAATTTAGTCGCAATAAGAATTTGCAGTTGCATCTTCGACTAATCAGAGCTCTCTAACAGGCTTCCGAATGCATCATACTGTCCGAGTGCTGGGTTTCTAAACTGTGGGTCTAGATAACTGCCAGATGCAGCATGATTAAAGCTAGATGGCTGAAATGAAGAGGAGGTTAAGTTTCGTTCTTCATATTTACTTGGTGATTTAATTTCATTTCTCCCAACTCTTTGCACGTTATATACTTGGGCCTGGGGAATTAGTGGAGAATTTTGTTTTCCCCTGAAGTAAGCATTGACTTCTTTATACAGTCAATGGTACAACTGGGAAGCTGATCAAAGGCCACCTGTCACCTGCATTCAAGAGGCTCCCCTGCAACCTTCCCAGGCTCAGCTGGCACCCAGGTCCTCCTACTTAAGAGTTTTCTCTGCTTTCAAGTTCATTTTTGGCTCCTTGGCTACATTTTAGAGGACAGTTTCCTAGAGAAATGTGCCTAAGTGTCCAAAATATTTCTAATCTTTACTCCTTTCCGAGATTGAACTTCATTTTAACCCAGAAATTTAGTTTTTAGCTTCATTTCAAGGGATTCTCTAGTGTGTCATAAATACCGAGAACAGTAGCTTCTTGTGTTTGTGTATGTGGTCAGGGGTGGAAAATATTTCCTGAATTATAATTTGTTCCTAGTTTGACCTGTTAAGCTGTAGCCAGATAAAGGGAAGAATAAACCAGAAATCATATCAATTGCTCCACACCTCCGATGTAGATTTTTGAAAACTGGAGGAAAAATATGCACGTGACCCTAACAGGGCAATCAAGTCAAACTGAAATGTTCTCGTCTATAATTTTTTTAGAATTATAAAAGAAACAGAATGTTTATAAAACAAACAGAATGTTCTCTGTTAATAATTTTTTCCACCCCAAGCACTAAGTATATAGTTTTTAAGACTACTAAGTTAAGGAGACATTGCATAAAGGGCTAATATGTGTAAATGTGTTAAAATTCCTATTCTCAATAAAACTTCCTGCTGTATCTGGTTACTAAGGAAAACATAACCCCCAATAAATTCTATTTGATGAGGACTCTTAGTCTGCAAAGCCTTAGATTTATATCTAAATCCATCCATGCCACTTCACAGGAGGTAGTGTACATAGCAGCAATGGCATTGCAAACAAGGCTTTCTTCTCTAATCCTATGACTGTTTTTGCTTTACAATGGCTTTCCCTGTTGGGCTGCCATTAAGAGTTGCAAAGATCTTAGAGCCTTAATGACTTGGTACACCATGAATCCTTTTCATTGAAATACAAATAGAGATGTGAGATGTATAGCAGTAATCTGACTTAACTCCTTGGCATGTGGTACACAATTTGGGTGGGCAATGGACTTCTTTCTGAGAAAGGTCAATTTCTGCAATAAAAGCTAAAGCATTCAAGAAGTAAGCTTTAGAATCATTTTCTAATATAAATGGGTCTGCTTCTTTCCTTTCCGTTTAGCCATGGTTGCAGTTTTGGTTTGTAGAATGTTTTCTAAACACAGCACAAGGAAACGATCTCTTTATTAATGGAGCACTTGCTAACCAGACAACAGTCTGTTTAACTCTGGCATTATGTTAGCTGCTGGGATAAGCGTACAAATAAGATATGGTTCCTATGAGTGAAGGGATTATGGAGATTTGTTTTTTCTCTGTGCTTTTCTGTTTTCCAAATTCAATATGCATTACTTTTGTAGTTAGAAAAAATTAAACATAGTACATTCTGTGGACAATGAATTTTGTAAAAACTGTTTGTATAGGAATGGAAGAAAATGGAAAGGGTTTGCACTGTTAAATTTAGAACTGGGAACTAGGATTTAAGGAGATTTTAAATTTTCTTCATTACCCTTTTTTTATTTTTTAAATTTTACATATGCCAGGTGTGGTGGTGCATGCTTGAAATCCCAGTACTTACGAAGCTGAGACAGGAGGATCGCAGGCTCGAGGCCAACCTCAGCTACTTAGTGAGGCCCTCTGCAACTAGTGAGACCCTGTTTCAAAATGAAGAATACAAAATAGGGCTGGGGATGTAGCTCGGAGGTAGAATGCCCCTGGGTTCAACAAAATAAATAAATAAATAAATAAATAAATAAATGAATGAATGAAATAAAAATAAAAAAATTCATTTTCATGTGTGCTGAGTTTTAAATGGGCCAGGCTTGGTGGCACATGCTGTAATCCCAGTACTTGGGAGGCTGAGACAGGAGGATCGCAGGTTCACGGCCAGCCACAGCTACCTAGTGAGGCCCTCAGCAACTTAGTGAGAACCTGTTTCAAAATAAGGAATAAAAAATAGAGCTGGGGGTATAGCTTGGAGGTAGAATGGCCCTGGGTTCAATCCCCAATACCACACACAAAAAAAAAAAAAATAAAAAAGAGAAAAAAGTTTTAAATGGGAGGTGCTGAAGTGTGATAAAAATAAATAATCAAGAAACATTCTTTAATTACTTTTCACATTAGTTTCATTTTCAGTGTAATCTATTCTGTATACAGATGCTCTTAATGGCCACTTCTATCACACATTCCATCATTCCAGTGTTTTCCATTCATTGTTTCTCACAAATATCTAGAACTTCAGTGTTTGGTACTTATCTATAGCTCTCTGCTCCAGTTAGAGCTATTAACCCCTTGCTTGGAATCTAGAGTTTGTAGGTCAGCATTTTACCAAAAATACTTTATCTAGACAGTGTGATATTTTGTGTGTCAAGCTTGAGATGTCGGGGCCATTTGGTTCACCTGCTTGAAATTCACCCTTGAGGGAGGACTGGCAGTGTGTTCGGAAGGCCAAGCCCCTCAGGCCGCCACCACAAGATCCTGTGATCCAAAGCCACATCAGAGGCTGTGGTAATTAGCCTCTGCTGAATGTCAGAAAAGGGTTTATATCAGTGAAATTAGAAGCTTGCTAATCAGCATAGTGTCAGAAATTAGCTCTCATTAGTAAAATCTAAATTATTCAAGATATGGGGATTAGCTAAGCTGTTTAGAGACACTTTCACCCTTCATGAAAGGGTATTAGAATCTTATGAGAACAGGAGCCTGTACCTTCAGAAACAGCACCTAGGCTTGATCCCTAACGGGTCTTCTGTCCAGCCATTGGGTCTAGTGATTATGACAGCCTATAAGAGAGAATTCTGCCCCTGGTGCATTGTAGACCTGCTGTGCAACTCAGAACACCTAAAAGGTTGCTGGGATGTCGCAAAGCTTACAAAACAGTTTGTACAAAATGTTTTGGGCAGTTTCAATGGATGCTTATGTAATAAATGTCTGCACACATGTTAAGATTTGTTTCAAATTTTGTATTCATTATAACTACTCTCAAGGTTGTGAGGGAATAGCTAATACTCACCTGAAAGAGAACCTAAGAGTCAGTATATCTAAATTGGCATAGGTGGATCCAGAACAAAATTTTATATACTAATTTCTAGTGCAAGACAATGAAATCTAGATTACCTGAAATTCATGCTTAATACATGAATATTTATGGAACACAGGTATTGTGTTTCACATCAGGTTCCCAGTACACTATAGTGAAAATATTCTCTTTAATAAGAAAAATACAGCTGGGCGTGGTGGCGCACGCTTGTAATCCCAGTACTTGGGAGGCTGAGACAGAGGATTGCAGGTTCGCGGCCAGCCTCAGTTACTTAGTGCAGCCCGCTGCAACTTAGTGAGACCCTGTTTCAAAATAAAGAATAAAAAATAGGGCTGGGTGTATAGCTCGGAGGTAGAATGCCCTGGGTTCAATCCCCAGTACTGCAAAAAAAAAAAAAAAATACAATAGTGGTTATGATAACGCAAATCTGGAAAATGTGGAAATTTTCAAAGGAAACATTTAAAAAACCACTCAAAATCTTACCTCCCAGAGGTAACAATTATTGTCTTTTTTTGATTCTTGCAGTCTAGTTTTAAAGTAAATAGCATATTTTTACATTTTTATAACCACCCTTTCTCTCCATTTAATATATTACAAACATTTATACATTATAGCATTGTTTTTATCTTAACGCACATGGAATATATTCCCAAAAAAGATAAACAATAGCAATGGTAATAGGGATCCTTACCTTTTTCTGACTTTTACAGAAATGCATTTATTAATGTTTCATCATTAATTATGATATGGTTATTGGCTTGCACTAGTCTTCTATTTTTACTTTAATAAGAATTTACATATTAATTATATTCATTAAATGTACTAAATACATGACATATTTATATATTAAGCCAGAAATGAATAATGGTTTTACCAGATGCATTTTCAGCACCTATTAAGATGATCACATGGTACTTGACTTGCAATTATTAACTCATTTTCTATTTAAGTTAATATGGGACAGCACATAAGATAAGCAAATGAAGTGGGTCAAGAAATAATGAATTAGGGCCAGGCATGGTGGCACATGCCTCTAATCTCATTACTTGGGAGTCAGAGACGGGGGATCATAGGTTCACGGCCAACATATATTAAGTTGGGGAGGCCCTGTTTCAAAAATAAAAAAGTAAAAAGGGCTTGGTGTGTAGCTCAGTGGTAGAATGGCCCTGGGTTCAATCCCCAGTACAACAACAACAACAAATCAAAAAGTAAAACGGGTTGGGGTGGGTGTAGTTCAGTGGTAGAACACACCTGGGTTCAATCTCCAGCGTGACAAAAAAAAAAAAAACAAAGGTAATGAATTAGGTCCATGGCAAATTGAACAGTGATGTCCCATCACAGTGTGTCACCAGCTAGTCAGCACTAATTTATATACAATAAGGTGAGAATGTTACTGTTTATTTCAACTTTTAAAGAGGAAGAGAACAAAGTATTCTCTGGACTGCATAGGTACTAACTGGCAAGATTTGTTTTTAAGTCTCTTTCGCATGTATGCCAGTATCACTATGAATTATATTATGATGTGAGACTATGAGGCACCAATAAAAGTATAAAAAAGTCTCTATCAGCAATGCAGACATGGACATTATTATTGAACAAATTTGTAGACTTGGACCTAATCAAAACTGATAATGGGTAAACCGGTTCCTTTTCAGCTTGTTTTATGCTGGATTTCATCCCTCATTATTTTATTTTTTTATTTCCTATATGGTTCTTTTTTCCTCCACCCATTACACATTCAGCAGATAGATGTACTCTTTAAATTCTACTACACATTATCTTAACATTTAAAAAATGTATATGTGTTTCTAAAATATGACTTTCAAGTAAAATGAAGAATTTATTATGCTTTCATTTTTTACAACTGTTTTATCTTTCTACATTCCAGTTTTTATTTATTTATTTATTTATTTATTTATTTATTTATTTTGCGGTACCGGGGATTGAACGCAGGAGCGTTCTACCTCCGTGCTACGCCCCCGGCCCTATTTTTTTATACTTTATTTTTGAAACCGGGTCTCACGAAGTTGCGGAGGGCCTCACTAAGGAGAGACAGAGAGAGAGAGAGAGACAGAGAGACAGAGAGACAGAGAGACAGAGAGAGAGGGAGAGAGGGAGAGAGAGCGCTGAGGCTGGCCGCGAACCCGGATCCTCCGGTCTCCGCCTCCCAAAGTACTGGGATTACAAGCGTACGCCACCACGCCCGGCTCAGTTTTTATTTATAAACAGAATAAAAAACCTGGTTTTATTAAAATATTCTTATGTTTCTCTTTCAAGATTTAGGATAGTTTCATTCTGTTTTAATAATTATACATATATAATTATTTAGACTTGGGCTATGTTTTTATGTTATAATCTTGCTTCTATTTCTTTTTTTTTTTTTGCGGTACTGGGGATTGAACCCAGGGGTGTTCTACCTCTGCGCTACACCCCCGGCCCTATTTTTTATACTTTATTTTTGAAACCGGGTCTCATGAAGTTGCGGAGGGCCTCACTAAGTAGCTGAGGCTGACTGCGAACCCAGATCCTCCAGTCTCCGCCTCCCAAGTACTAGGATTACAAGTGTGCGCCACCACACCCAGCTGCTACTTCTTTTATAATAAGAATTCATGTGTTCTTGATTTTCTTATTCATCTGTCAGCTGGAATTTTTTTTGAAAAATTTTCAAGAAGGTAATATAGCTGTTTTGTATCAGTTAATCTCTTCATAAATGAAGTTAATTGGAAACTAAAATTAATACACCACAAGCATTTTCTACCTCAAAACTCTTTAGATGTCTATCTTTAAATGTCTTCTACATTTAATGTCCCAAAGAAGAAAGCTAGTTAGATTTTCTTTGTGTCTTGGTAAACTTTTTTTTTTTTTGTGGAACTGGGGATTGAACCCAGGGGCAGTCTACCTCTGAGCTACACCCCAGCTGTGTGTGTGTGTGTGTGTGTGTGTGTGTGTGTGTGTGTATGCTTTCTTTGAAACAGGGTTTCACTTAAGTTAACATGTGTTGGCCTTGAACCTGTGATCCTCCTGTCTCAGCCTCCCAAGTACTAGGATAACAGGTGTGGACCACTGTGCCCCAGCTAATAAGCTGTTTTATTTATTCATTTATTTTTGCTATTTTTTTGAGGTTTTTGTTGGATTCAAAATGATTAGGAAAGTATTTAATAGTGTATGTTCACGTGGTTTCTTTTCAGTAATTCGCCCTGGTATACCCCAAATCTTTTTTTTATTTTTATAGATTTGAGTCTCCTTTTCAGTTATGAAAAGTAGGGGGAGAGAAAATATCTTGTGGAGTTGAAGCCCCCCCCCCCAATAACCATGATTGTCCCCAAAGCTTCAGTGAAGTTTTCCTCCCGTGATAGCACCATCTGGCTGGTATTTTTCTATATTGTCCTTAAGGACATCAGGAAAATCAGCTAGGAAGCTTCCTCCTACCCTGACATTAAAACCACAGTGGCTGTAACATCTTTGATCACTTCCTGGTTTTCCTATTCTTATTGCTATTCCTCCACATAGGTTTCTACCAGGATAACACACCAAGTGATGTGCACATGTATGAATCTATCACTGTGAATCTCACTGTGATGTATAATTATAATGGATCAATAAAAGTATATATGTAAAGGACAGATAAGATAAAAATTTAGAAAGCCTTGAAAGTAAAGGTTGTAATAGCTTTCTAATTAGTTGCTCCACATCAACCTACAGAGCCTATTCCTCTCTCTGTATGTATATACGTATGTATTGGTATATATAAGTGTGTGTATGTATATACAGAAATATAGGTGGTTTATATCAATTAATCTCTTCACAAATGAAGTTAATTGGGGGCTAATTAACTTATTTTTTGGTTATTAACTTAAGATCAAACCCCTTCCCTGACAAGCAAGGACATTCCAATTTCACATCCAAATCCTGTTTTTTAGCTAAGTTATATGATTCATTTCTCCTTGACCATGTCTCTACATTCTGTTCCCAGTACCTGTGCTTATGTTCTGTTTTCTCTGGCTTCTTCTCCTGTCTTACCTTTCAAAATATTACCTCTTTTCCAAGAATCAGTCTTCTTTGTCACATTTTCCCTGATTATACCTGCCAGAAACATTTCCTCCCTCCTCTGAATTCCCAAGGCCTTTCCTTACCTATGTTCTAGATTTTCTGCATACATTTCTTAACCCTGCTGTTGGACTTCACTATACAAAGGGCAGGGACCATGTCTCACTGATCTTGGAATCTCTCAGTGTCTTGTGTATGAGAGTGCTTGATGTTGCGTGACTGCTAAGCACTGCTTGGCCTTTTAGATAATAAAACATGTTAATCTGAGTACCTAGAAGACATCACATTTAGCACAGAATCTCATTCTAGAAATATTACCTGAATTGGTCCCTTAATAAGTGAAGATACTCCTTTAATTCATTCACATGATGGAAGCTAGGAAGGTGTGCTCCAAGTGCTTGGCAGAATCTTTCAGCCTCTTCCCAGTTCCTCTTTCTCACAATTCTTTCTATGTGGAATACCTTAACAAAATGTAATGTTAATTTGTTTCCTGGCATAACAATAAAGTATTCACAGTTTTAAAGTCAATTATACTCATGTGTGTGGGCCCTTGAAACCGATCCTGATAGTGTAGTGAAGACATAGGTAAATGCATGGATACTGATATCAGTAAGTGTCAATTAAAGACCTTCATGGGTGCTGCTCACTGTTGTCAGATGGGTGACCTTCCTCAGCCAGGCTGGGAGGCTGCTCCAACAAGATACCATGTTCTTGTGCATCCCTAAGATGTTGGAAGATAAAAGGAACAAGCAGTCAAGGTTATAAAGGATGCACATGAATGCTCTGGGAGAAGACTTCTGTGAAGATGTACGTTAGCAACATAGTTGTGAACATAGATACTGAGACCCACACAAGAACAGGACTATTTTCAGATGAAGAAGAAGCAAAGAGCACTCTACACTGGTGTGTGACCATTGACAGAGGTGGGAAAACAAAACCTGCCACTTTGGACTGTTTCTTTGGTGTATGATGATTAAGTTTAGGCCAAGAGAACCACAGTTATTTCAAAGAATAGGAAGATTGGAGGAGTAGAAAGAGAAGACAGAAGGTAGGCTGATATTAGTCCCAATTCTTCAGTTCTCTGTAATATAATTACAGGTTCTTGCCATGACCTCCTGGTGGCTAGAGTACACTTCTGGCCATGGGACTTACTGTGATCGATGGGATATGAGTGGAGGTCAAGTGAGCAGAGGCCTGAAACATGCTTATGTGGCTGGGCTTGCCTTCTTGAACTCCAGTGATTTACGATGAGAAAAAAAAGCTCCCAATGGCGGCTGCCCCTTCAGTCTGATTCCCAGAGTGAAGGGCAATAGACCCTCAAGTCATAGACTGGAGCTCAGCCCAGCTGACCTTCTGTTGGAAGCAGAGTTGACCATTCAAACTAGATCAGTCACACCCTAGGTGACGGGAAGAGCTGACTCTGAGATTAAATGTTGTTATCGCTACTGAGTTTTGGGGTGGTACCTAATGGTTTGTTTGTGGGCCCAGAGTTATTATTATTTTTTTTTACATAGTAATAAGTGGTGAACATCTTAATTATTTTTGTGTGTGTGGTATTGGAGATTGAACCCGGGGGCATTCTTCCCCTCTAAGCTACACCCCAGACCTATTTTTATCTTTTTTATTTTGAAACAGGGTCTTGCTAGGTTTATGAGAGTCTCACTACTTGCTGAGGCTGTCCTTGAACCTGCAATCCTCCTGTCTCAGCCTCCCACATACTGGGATTATCGGCATGTGCCACCATGCCTAGCTGAACCTCTTAATTTGACAAAAATTAGAGACATATGAGAATCACAAGCATGGTGTCAGCATGGCAGCAGCTCACCCAACTTCCCAGAGGGAATGAACCTTGGGAAGAAGCCACTTCTGGCTCTGGCCCTGGTCTTTGGAGGAGGACATGTACAGTGTGTAGGGCTGAAACACCTGACGCTAGAGGTGCATGATGCCCTGCCAGGGACTCTAAGCTCCCAAACACTTTAGGTTCTATGTCTATGGGGAGGAGCATCATTTATACAAGGACATGAACTAGGATGGTACAAAGATAACTCCACTGAAGGATTAAATGAGAATGCTACTTTACCTTATAGCAAGAAACACTGGAGGGGAAACTATGCCAGCCTTCCGGACAGGGCCCATCTGGCTTTGGGCTTGCTTCTTCAGGCTCCAGGGGTCCACTTCCTTTCTTGCAAATCGAAAGTGCTCTGAAGCTTCTGCAGTCCTTCACCACCCACTTGCCAAGAGACCTTCCTGTAGACATAGCCACGCATCCGCCTGGAGATGCTGGGATTGAATTGGAAAGTCCAATTAAAAATTAAAACTTTAAAGTTCAAATATCTGCTAGTGTTTATTTCTACTCTTTATTTGAACCAGTTGGGGAGAGAAAATAGGAAAAACAATGGAGGAAACATGGTGCTCAGAATATAATGATGATGATGGGTACTATAAGAAGTATTTTATTACTTGTCAGATACTATTCTTATTACTAGGATTGAGCTAATTAAAACTTACATCAAACCTAGAGGTAGATTCTATTGTCATAACTGATGTGAGGACTACGTGACTTATCCAAGGTCACAGGAATAGTAAACAGTTGACCCAGATTTGAACTTAAGCAGCCTGCTTCTAGGGTGGTACCTAAAACCACTATGTTGCTCAGTGTATTGGTTCAAAAAAAAAAGACTTTGATCACTTTAAGAAATTTAGTAAACTTTAAAACAAAACTTTCCCAGATTCAGATCCAAATGAAGAAATAGTGCAATAAAGGTAGAAGGAAGGGGGTGGAAACATATATGTTTACCATTTATCTTATGATGGTCATAATTTTATTTGTTTACAATAACATTAAAAGATAAGTTTGTATTATCAGATCCATTTTTCAAATTAAGACTAAATAACTTGCCCATGCTTACAGTTAGTGGGAGGTGGAGTTGGGATTTGAACTTGGATTTGTCTGGCAGAAGGCCATGATATGCTTGCTCCCTTACCCATTATGTCATTATATTAATGGTCATGACCATGTGTCACAAACTTTGTGGGCATTCTCTATTTCACATATATATATTTGTGTGTGTGTGTGTGTGTGTGTGTGTGTGTGTGTGTGTGTGTGGTATTGGGGATTGAACCCAGGGGAGTTCTACCTCTGAATCACACCTAGAGCCCTATTTTATTTTTTATTTTGAAACAGGGTCTCACTAGGTTGCTGACTCTATTTCATATACTATGTTTAATTATAATAAGCTCACATGGTCCAATATCCATGTTATAAAAATGGTTTAGCTGGGTGTGGTGGTGCACACCTGTAAACCTGGGAGGCTGAGATAGGAGGATTGCAGATTTGTGGCCAGCCTCAACTTACAGAGGCCCTCAGAAACTTAGTGAGACCCTGTTTCAAAATAAAAAATAAAGTTCTCGCTTTGGCAGCACATATATGACAATGAATTTGGCTACAGCAACAAGGTGGTGGACCTCATGGTCCACATGGCCTCCAAGGAGTAAGAGCCCCTGGACCACCTGCCCCAGCAAGAACACAAGAGTAAGAGAGACAGGCCCTCAGATGCTGAGGAACCCCCATCCCAACTCAGTCCCCCAACACACTGAGACTCTCCCCTCCTCCCAGTTTCTATCCCAGACCCTCTGAAAAAGGGGAGGGGCTTAGGAAGCCCTACTGTCAAATGCACCATCAATAAAATCCATTGTACCCCCCAAAATAATAAGTAAAAAAAATAAAATAGGGCTGGGGGTGCAGTTCAGAAGTAGAACACCCCTGAGTTTAATCCCCAGTATCACACCACACACACAAAAAGGTTTAATGATTATAATTTGGCCTGAAGTGGGCAGATACAAGAAGAGTCACATACATTGGAAAGGACAACTGCTATCCCACCAGAAAAGCCATATGGTTTCATGCCATATATATATATATGGGCAGAAAGAAGAACAAGGAACTGAGAAAAAGAGTGTCATGCCACCCTGGGTGGGTGCGCTATGATTTCCCTGTTTGGTCCCTCTATCCATGGATTGCTCATGCTAGACCAAGTTGACTGAAGCTGGAACTCGTCATGGCAGAGAGAGCTTAATGGCAGTCTTTCTGACTACTTCCTGAGGGCACAGCTTGGTAGTTACTTCCTGAGCACCTCTCGAACCACTGAGCTTATCCATGAAGAACGTGACATTTATAAGATGGCTGAAAGTCTGTTAAAGAAATTGATGTTTTATCTGTTACAATATTTCAAATTTAAGTGAGATTTAACCAGCATTAGCATCTGTATCCTTTATCTTCTTCTATAAGTAAATAGGCCATTTTATTTTTATTAATACCATTCACTTTGATGGTCATGACCATGTGTCACAAATTTTGTGGGAATTCTCTATTTCAAATATTGTATTTAATTATAAGTTCACATGTTCCAATTTCCATGTTATAAAAATGGTCTTCATAGTCACATTAGATCAACAAGAGAAAATATAAATAATTTGAAAGGAGGAAATTATAATGCTTTAGAGCTGCTATCTTATACAAAGTCAAAATCATCTACAAAGCACTGGCTTAGTAATCAGGAGATATGGATTTACTAATTTAATAACAAGATTAACTTTTGCAAGTAAATTGCCTTTCTAAGCCTTTGTCTTCTCAACTCTAAAATCAGGGATTTCTGAGGCCCTTTCTGTGTCAAATCTTCTCACTCTATGGCAAATTATGAACAATGTTCTAGCCTGGTTGGAGAAAAATGAACTAACTTTCAAAATAAATATTACCTACGATACACTGCCTTCTTAATTCTTACTTTCAGAGAATAACAGAAGTAAACATATTCAGTTTTGAAGAACGAAGTTAAGAAGTAAACACATTCAGTTTTGAAGAACGAAGTTAAGAAGCAGAGAGATGAAAATGTGAAGCCAGGAACAGTGGTGCATGCCCGTAATCCCAGTACTTGGGAGACTGAGACAGGAAGATCACAGGTTTGAGGACAGTCTTAGCAATGTAGCCAGACTCTCAGCTACCTAGCAAGACCCTGTTTCAAAACAAAATATAAAAAGTGCTAAAGGTGGAGCTTGGAGGTAGAATGCCCCTGGGTTCAATCCCCAGTTCCATTAACAAAACGAAACAAAACAAAACAAAACAAAACAAAAAACAACTAAAAAACAATAACAAACCAAATCAACAACAACAAATGTGAAGCACCTCACAATGAAATGTCTAGATTCTGTTTGAGACTTACACAGAAAAGATTTAAAAACTCATGCTGGTGGTTCTAGCTCTGTGCTGTTAGATGGTGGGTTTGGAGAACTGAGTTTTCCAAATTCTTTCATTGGATTATTTCCAACAATTGAACAGGGAAGACAGAGCCATTGCTTCTATTTATGGTTGTATAGACTCCAGTCCTGAAGATCATCAATTCCCTCACATTTCAAAAGCGAGCAAAGAACAAATTTAGGAGGAATGCTATTCTACTAGTCACTGTTCTACTACTTTAAAGGCTCAACACTTACCTGGCTCAAGAAAATTCCAGTTGGAAAAGGTTACAGCTTGCTTTATCCTACCAAGAGTTGCCCAACTGTACTCTCCACGGGAATCTACATCTCTCAGGCCAGTCCAGAAGTATTTTCTAAGAGATTTATCATACTTCTTCATCATATCATTCAGGTATTCTTGCTCAAATCTACAAAGAACCACATTGGGAAATATTCTACAATTGCTGAATTAAAGGTGCCTGTTTTTCTTAGGCAGATTGTTTAGCAAAATAACTCAGAGTTGAAAGTTTACCAGTACATGTTTACTGATGGTCACACCTGCTAGTGATAGTCAGATTGCAATTCGTTCCAAAAGAGACCTCATCCTTGTAGATCTTGTAACAGTTTTCTCCGTGTCTCATCCAGCCCTAAGTCAGAGGAGAAATGTAGTCACAGTTTTATGGACTTGATGATGTCCCACTCTGACAAGCAAGTTTCTGCTACATTGATAACATCTTAAAATTTGTGAAAACTGAGGACCTGGCCAGTAAAGTCATAGGTGTGACAAGGGATGCAATTTCTTTATTTTTTATTTGGAAACAGGGTCTCACTAAGTTGCTGAGGGCCTTGCTAAGTTGCTGAGGTTGGCTATGAACCTGAGATGCTCCTGTCTCAGCCTCATAAATACTGGAATTATAAGCATGTGTCACTACGCCCAGCTAGAGGGATGCAATTTTATAGATAACCTCTATAAGACCAAGCCTGTGCCAGGCAGAAGGTGAGGCACAATTCCCAGAACCCTTAGTGGCTGGCTCACCATTAAACAATTGATGGTTGAATTACTTTTGAATGGGAATAATATCAGGGAAGTAAAGATATTAGGATTAGGGATAGTAATCATTTACATTTTTATAGAAATTCACAAATAGATAAGTCTTCTTTCCTTGTGTAAGAACACCAATATTCTGATTCCCTGCCTTCTGGCTTGCTGTAATGTAATGAACAGAAGCTAGTAATTTCTTCTATTTTCCAAGTCTGAATTATTTAAGTCTCAACTATCATCTGTAACCAAGAAAGTATAATTCTGCTTAAGAAAATTTACAAAGGAGTTTTACATACCTCGTCTGCAGGACACATTTTATCGGACTTTGTATCATTCATTTTTTCTCCCTTTTTCTTACAGACATATTTAAGTTTCTCTTCACATGACTGGACTTTCCATTGACCTAGCTTTAAAAAAGGAGATAAAAATATTTTCTCACTAAATGAATTATTTACCATCTATTTAGAACTGAATTCACAAAAATGGTGGGGGTGGGAAGAGAGAGAGTGAGAAAGCTGGGCTCACAGCCTATGATATCAGCATCGACTCCAGGTCAGTGTGAATGGATTTCATTTTCTTATAAGCACAGCAATAAAACCACCAAAGGACACTTAATCTAGAAGCTGAGGACAGAAGAACACACCCCACAGACAGTTGCCAGTATTCTTCTATTCTTCTTCTCTATGACATGGCGAAAGTTTGCCCACAGGTTAAAAAATTGGGGGTACATCAAGAAACCTCGCTGTTTAGTTTCCTCACATACATGATGAGGGTGGTGGTTAAAAGAGCTACTCTTCAAAAATTCTAGAATCAAAAGTTTCTTTCAACTGTCCTTTGTCCTAGACTTCAAAATTGTCACTTTCAAATATGTTCCTTGAATTTAATTTTGCTTAATTAGCTAAGTCACTTTGATTTTTTGAAATTAAATTTTAACAGATCAATTGTAATGAGGGTAAGACTTGAACACTGGCATACTGTCTAGGTCTACCTTCAGTTCACTCTTGCCCATGGGACCTCACTGCCTTTTTTTTTTTTTTGCAGTACTGGGGATTGAACCCAGGGGCGTTCTACCTCCGAGCTACACCCCCGGCCCTATTTTTTATACTTTATTTTGAAATCGGGTCTCACAAAGTTGCAGAGGGCCTCACTAAGTAGCTGAGGCTGGCCGCGAACCCGGATCCTCCGGTCTCCGCCTCCCAAGTACCGGGATTACAAGTGTGCACCACCACGCCCGGGTCCTCACTGCCATTTTTGATACTTTTCTAAAGATATCTTGGATATCCTTTTAAATAGATCACCAAATGTGATATCTTTCTAAATACATCTTTGCCATTGAAACACTTCTAAATATACAAACCACTTATTGCTTCTGTTTAAGTCTTTCTATCTGGGTGATATAGTCAGTGTCATAACCAGCTGTAGACAACTGTCCATAGGAAAGTGATACAAACAAACATACAGAGGTGCACATGTCCTTTCTGCTCAAGAGACAGCCTATTTTTCAGTGCTTAACTAAAGTATGTTCAATAAATGTTTAGGGGATCCACGGGAGTAAGATGTTTTTCTGAACAAACTTAGCCCTAATATTTAAATTAAAAAATCAAAAGATTGAAAAAATATTTTTAAAAATTTTATTTGAAATTAAAATGTTTGAAAGGTTTTTTTGCTTAATGTTCAAAGAAGGATTAATATAAAACTTAATCTGAACATGAAAAGATGGGACTTTTCAGGTTAAATTGCGGCTATTTGTCAAATACCACATGGAGAGGCTGGTGATGAGAACCTGTCTGGCACAAGAATCTTGAGTTCTAAAGAGATTCTCTATATTTGTTTCACATCAGAGCAGCTACTGCCAGATAGGAAGTGGATTGCTTATTTAGTAATTGCTTTTATTTACACCTTTTCTCAGTAGCTATCAAAAAGACAATCTATGGGCCTCTTACCTTTTATTTTGTTTCTCAGATTACACAAAAAATACCTTAACCAAAGCAATCTTAATATTGTTATTACATATAACAGTAAGACTGTAAAGAAACCACAGGAGAGCCGGGCGTGGTGGCGCACGCTTGTGGTCCCAGTACTTTGGGAGGCGGAGACCGGAGGATCCGGGTTCACGGCCAGCCTCAGCGCTCTCTCTTTCTCTCTCTCTCTCTCTCTCTCTCTCTCTCTCTCTACTTAGTGAGGCCCTCCACAACTTCGTGAGACCCGGTTTCAAAATAAAGTATAAAAAATAGGGCCGGGGGTGTAGCGCGGAGGTAGAATGCCCCTGGGTTCATCCCCGGTACCGCAAAAAAAAAAAAAAAAAGAAAGAAAGAAAAAAAAAAGAAACCACAGGAGGCTTCCTACCTTTCCTAAATAGGAAACGCAGTTGGGAGTCTTATTGTAGGGGACCTTTGGCTCATTCACATCCCAGAATGTTAGAGTTACTTCAGTGCCATCTGACCACTGAAACAAAGTGGGTACATTTATGTTCTTAAGGCCTGTCCATAGTTCTTCTTTGGCATCTAAAAGAGAAATGTTTAATTTGTAAATTAAAATGTTTAATTTGTTTTATTACATTCTTCAATATGAATATTGTTACTGATTTTTACATTCTGGTACAGGTTTTCAGAGCCTTTATGACATTCTTAATTAGTTCATTAAAATGTTGGCGAGGCCGGCAGCTTGGGTAATGAAGGCTTTTCACATCACCTGTGCAGGTAGAGTGCACAGGAAGAACAGCCGCACTAGAGTCTGTAATCTCTGTGTTCCTGATCTCTGCTTTAGATAAACATTGCTTTATGGGGATTACTGAAATCCTGTAAATACAACTATAGATATTCCAGTTAGAATAGAAATATTGTCCACGGCTGCCCTGGTGCTGGCTGCTGCCTTCACAAGGAAAACAATTAGCTCTGTGCCAGCACAGAATATGTATCTACTATTAGCTGTTATTAGAGAATTCTAGAAAGAGGGCATAAGACCAGCAGTCTAGCATATTTTTGCTTACCAGTCTTTCACTTTCAAATAATTACAAAAGTGAAATAATCATCACTTAAGTTTTTGGAGGAACTTAAATAGAATTTAGCTTATGAGAAGAGGGAGATTATCCAGTCAACGGTTGTATTGGTCAAATTAGTAGCCACTAGGTGTATGTGGCTATGTTAACCCAAATGTAACTAAATAAAAGTAACAATTCAGTTCCTCAGTGGTCCTAGCTCATTTCAAGTGCTTGAAAGCCAGATGTGGCTGGTGGCTACTGTACTGGATGTGTAGGCTAGAGAACTGTTCTGTCACCCCCGAAAATCCTAAGGGACAGTGGGTGCTGATCTGTAGGATCAAATTGTAAGCTTTTATTCCCACTAAGAGTCTGCAAATAGGGATTTTAAAAATGGTTTAAACCTCTCAAATAGAATATTTTAAAGAACTTACCCCCATTATGGAGTTTGGTGACAATCACCTCCACATCTGCTAAAGAATGAATGCTGATTAGGTCGCCACTGAAGGCTTTGCATTTCTTATGTGCTTCATCCCAGGAACCACTTTCGTTTACCAGCAGATAGCAAAATCCATTATTTGGCAGCCAGCCTGCATCACAGCGGGTATCGGAATATGTCCAAACATCTGGGAGAAAAGCAGCAATTTATATTCCAGTAAAGATATATCTATTTTGAATCAACAACACTGCGACTTTTTCTTTCTTGAATCACAAGGCTTCTGGAAAACTGGGCAACATGATGTCAGATACTAGAGTGACAAGAATTTAGGTTGTGCCTAATGTATACACGGCATCATAAGAATTCCTGAAGGGATTCAGAGAGTGATATGACGTTAATGTGCTGAAAATGTGCTAGATGGCTGGGCATAGACTGTGTAAGGGGCACAGACACAATCAAGGCAGGGATTGCTCTTGGTCCTAACAGAAAGAAGAAGGGTGTGGGGTGAGCCAGGTACTGACAAATCTTTTCTGGGGTCTGGGATTTGTTAGGTTCCCCTCCAGGCTCTGCTGTTGAGAAGATTATAATGAGGTTGAGCCTTCTTTCATCAGCTTAGCAAGGGACGTGCATTAATGCTCACTGTTGAACAAAGGACAGGCAAAGATTGAAGAAACAAAATAAGACATCTGTGCACTGCACACTTAAGAGAGAGCAGCAGTAGAGGGAGAGGGCAAAGGGCATCTCTGGGCCATCTTGTGCCTCTTCTTTCCTTCCCACTGCAATGCAAGACCTATCATCCTCATGGAACTAATGATTCTTTATTTTGACTCATAAGTGAAGGTCTAATCTTTCTAGACTAGAGAAAGAATCAGATATAAAACCACACAAAATACTTCTACCCTTGTTAACAAAGCCAGATAGCAGTATGGTTACTCAAACTTCATTCATTCAGAACCACTTGGGATATTTATTGCAAGAAAACACAGCATCTTAAAAAGGCAGTTTGTTTTCTTACTAAAGGATAAAATTCAGGTTCAACAGACCTCTCATACTTTCAAGATAACTCAATTAACTTTGGGTTTCTGAATAGCGCTCATTTATTGCTGTTATATTCTACAATTGTTTTAAAGGAACAGAGGGGAAATCACACATAATTAAACTTAATCATTTTCATAGTCTAGTCTTTGAAAATACATATTTTTTACAAGATTAAAATGATAAGTAGGCATGTCATTTTGTTCTGCTCTTTGTATTTTCCTGCTGGCACAGTTATAATAAATGCATATTATTCAATCATGTGGAAACATCATGATTTACTTAATAATTGCTACTTTGAGATATTTACTTAATCTAACATCGGTTGCTCTAGTTTATTATCATTTGGGCTGGGTTCTCTTTTATGCTTGTTGTGTGGATTACATTTGGTTTGTATTAATTTGGAAGATAAGTGTTCATTTCCCCCTATTATCTTGAAACATTTTCCTACATTCTTTATTCTATGATTATTTTTTCTCAAAAAAATTACAGCCGGAAGTGGTGGCACACACTTGTAATCTCAGTACTTGGGAGGCTGAGACCAGAGGATCCAGGTTCGTGACCAACCTCAGCTACTTAGTGAGGCCCTCTGCAACTTAGTGAGACCCTGTTTCAAAATAAAGAATTAAAAAAAAATAGGGCTGGGGGTGCAGCTCGGAGGTAGAATGCCCCTGGATTCAATCCCCAGTACTGCAAAAAAAAAAAAAAAAAAAAATTACTCTATGCTCCCTTTTAGACAATAAGAAATTTGGTTTCTTTTCCTCCTTCCCTCATAATTCCTTAAAGCAGGAATTAAAATTTAAAAATCACCTTTTCTCCTCCCAGTTTTTTGTTTGTTTGTTTTTGCTTTTGTGGTACTGGGGATTGAACCCAAGGGCATTCTACTGCTGAGCTACACCCCCAGCCCTATTTTATTTTTAATTTTGAAACAGGGTCACACTAAGTTGTGGAGGGCCTCGCTAAGTAGCTGAGGCTATCCTTGAACCTTTGATCCTCCTGTCTTAGCCTCCCAAGTACTGGGATTACAGGTATGTGCCACCATGCCAGTTTTGAGTCTGAGTTTTTCCTCATTCAGTGAAGATTCAATCAAATATCAGGTATACTGGGCCTTGTGCTTGACTGTTCGGGTACTCCTCCTCCATTCTTGCAAAATATTCCTCAGACCTCTGTCCTAAAGAATTTCAGCAGTGCCTCTCTTGAAAAAGCCCCTCCTTGTACACATTTTGTCCTGTACCTCTCATTTTTTACCTGATTTTTCCAGTGCAAATACCTAAAGAACCAGTGTGGCCTAGAAAGACAGAGGAGGGCTGGGTGTTGTTGAGCAGGGGGGTGGGAAAGCCTGAGAATACTCCTGTGCCCATAGACTGTGACTTGTCACAGAGGCATGCAATACAGAAGACCTGTCCCCACAGCAGTGGCTCTCAGACTTGAGCATGCATGAGGGTTATATGGAGGGCTCCTTAAAACATAGATTCCTGGGTCCCATGTCAACAGTTTCTGATTCAGTAAATCTGGGTTGGACCCTGGGAATCTGCATTTCTAATGAGCATAGGTAATGCTGATGTTCTTTGTCTAGGCACCACATTTAAGAGCCACTGTTCTGGAGGAGGAAAACCCACCCAGGAGCAGAAGAGATATTGTGTGCATTTATGAACGTGTCACTTTGAATCTCACTACAATGTACAATTACACTACACCAATAACATTCTAAACTAAAAAAGAGATGTATTTCCTATCAAGAATATCTGTGCTATCTTATGGACATATACACATTTTTATTTGATATTTTTCATTTTCTCAGCCAAAGATTTTCTAGTATGCAGTTGATATCTAACGGCAGGGTCAAAAATCAAATACTTTTCTGCATTGGCAGTATCAGGTGAAGGAAAAGTGGAAACAGGTAACTGAAAGGGATTTACATGACTTCCCAAAGCTGCGGTTTTAAGATTTATTTGTATGAGGAAGTGAGAAAGATACCTGCTAACTCCATGGTGTTATTTAATGGCTTCTTGCAGATGTAGGACAGTTGAGCTTCACAGGAAATACTCTGCCACAGACCAGACTCAGCATCCATTCTGGCGCAGCTTGCTCCACCAATTAGTGGTGCACTTGACATATCTTAAAAAGTAGGATTTTCAAAGAGTTAGGAAAAGAAGGTTAGGTTCAGGATGGTGGTTAGAAAAAATATTTCATACTTATATTTTTCTGCCTTTATGGGGATTCATTACAAGTTGAAATGTATAAGCCTTAATGGATAAGGATATACTTAAATATGTCTTTCTTTCAAAGTATAAGATACAGTACAAGATTCCGATATACTGTTGTTAACTTAAAACACAAAACCAAAAACCAATCTCTGTCCCTAGGCAGCTTCCATGTCATGTATCCTGTGGCCAGAAGCTCTTGATCTGCTACTGTATAATAAAATTCATAACTTGATGAAAATATGACTTTATGGTTCTATAATGCCATTAAGGCCTGAAAGGTTAAATTAAGGGGTATGGGCGCAGCTCAGTAGTACAGCACTTGCCTAGCATATGCAAGGCTCTGGGTTAAATTCCTGGCACCACACACACACACACAAAAGACTAAGTTGAGATTCCATTTACTGAGATAATAGAGCATAAATTTAGAGAAATAAGAAAATGTAGTTAACTAAAATGACATTGGTATTTTATTGAACTTATTTTTTCCTATATGTGTTCAGAATACTTTTGTACTGAAATTAATGTTAACTTTTAGGTTTGAATTTATCAGAATTCATGAGGATTGCAGGTTCCCAGCTAGCCTCAGCAACTTATCGAGGCCCTCTGCGACTTAGTGAGACCCTGTTTCGAAATAAAAAATAAAATATGATTGGGGTGTAGCTTGATTGAACCCAGGGGTATTCTACCTCTGAGCTACACCACCAGTACTCCTTATTTTTTATTTTGAAACAGGTTCTTGCTAAGTTGCTAAGGCTGGCCTCAAAACTGCAATCCTCCTGTCTTAACCTTCCAGATACTGGGACTACAGACATGAGCCACCATGCCTGGCTGTCCAATTTTATTTTTAAAAAAGTACCTTTTTCTTCCTTTATGGGACAAAGTTTTTTTTTGGCTAAATAGGACTTTATTTGGTTTATTCACTACAAAATTTTCCTCGAGGTATATACTTGTATAAAAAATGGCCATTATGTTTCAGTACTTGGGTGCCACAGATGGGAAACCCCAAGAATTTGAAAACAATGGAATATTTACACATTAGAGTGAAGCTGCATATGAAACCCAACATGGGTAAATTCATAGGCATGCCAAGTCCCCTGCAGGGTCCTGGACATGTGGGGGGTCATTTTGTTCCTGCCTAAAATGCAGGGTTGCTCTAAAACTTGGGGACAGATGCTTAGTTGCCCATAGTGTGGGTTCAAGGAGGCTATGATAGTACCAGTTAAGAATGGCTTAGAAAAAAAATTCTTCCGAGATGTAATCACAAGATTTGTCAATAACTGAAACTCTTATAAGATCTCAGTAAGTGGGAAGTCTTTGCTTTTTGCAGCTTTTGCTCTGTGGGTGGGGAAAGAGTCTTTACCTGGGTCCCAGTTGAGGAAGTTTAATGGCTTGTGGTCCGACCATTCCCAGCCTCTAGCAGAGTAGAGTTGATTTAATCCAGTCCAGAATATTCTAGCAATGCCTTCTTGTCCTGAGAATTACATAATTTAAAAAAGTGACAAAATTACCTGAAGTATTATCTAAATCAGACTAGGTTCATATAAATAGCAGAAAAACCTGAAGGCCTTGATTGTAAGGAGGAATTGCTGTAGGAAGCTGTCTAGAAAACAAAGGCAGGCAATGTTAACAGACAAAACCTCACACTATTGAGAAACCCGAAGGCTGCTAAGTTGGTTCAGTTCTTCTTTCCTTTTAGCTTGTCCAGTTGCCTTTCTTCAAAGCTAAGGACAGAATCTTCTCTGTTCCACTATCTATTTTTAACCCTCTTGTACTGATTTAGAAGATTTAACAGAAGCAGTTTCCCTTGTACATCTAAATTTTGAAGGCCTGATTGCATTCTATACTGACAGTTTAAATTCATGATGCACACATTATTTACCAGGTACTAGGGATATAAAAGACATATTGACAAAGTCACTGCCCTTATAAAAATTCCAATCTAGTAGAAGGAAACAGATTTGGATCTCCCAAATGGTAAAGCATTTCTGGTACTGGGTTAGAAATAGGTGTAGAAGCTGTTGCATAGGCAATGGAATATATGGTTCTAGGCATAGACTCCCAAACTTATTGGCTTACTGTCTCCTTTTCAGAAAAAAAAAATTACTCAGCATCCCCACCTACCTCTGAACTACACCCCAGACCTTTATATTTTTTTAAATTTTGAAACAGGGTCTCATTAGGTTGCTGAAAATCTTGCTAAGTTGCTGAGGCTGCTCTCGAACCTAAGATCCTCCTGTCTCAGCCTTCCTAGTACTGGGATTATGTGTGTGTGCCACCACGCCTGGCTCCACCACCCCCTCATTTTTATTCAGTGCCTTCCATGACCCCCCTGGATGGTTCCAGCATCCCCCAACCCCTCAGGGTGGGTGGTATTACCAACTTTGGGAATCTTTAGGAACATTTGGGCTGGAGAAACAGAATCTCTCTCTCTCTCTCTCTCTCTCTCTCTCTCTCTCACACACACACACACACACACACACACTCTAAAGTGGAGATGCACCATTTGAATTTATCATTGGACAACCAGGTACCATCAGCAAAAAAGAGAAAGCTAGAGAAGCATAAAACACTTAAATAGGCCGATTGCTGACATGCCACTCAATGTGCACATGACCACAAAACATGGATGCAATCATGCTTGTACAGGTCCATGTACACTGGAAAAACAATGAAAGGACTGTGTGAATGATTGCAAGGATTTCCCCCATTATCTGGGAAGTAACAGCATTATTCAAGAACCTGGCAAGACTTCATCAACACCACGAAGGAAGAATTTGAAGACTTAATCAAAAGCCAGGTGGAAGAGACAGAACAATTGATGCAATGGTCTATCAACAACAAAGAGAATGCTGACAAACTGGAAGAACTTTATAAAGGTTGGAATCTTTATAAACTTGTTGCAAAACTTTCAGCAGTAAAATACTTGCTAACAGTTTCTTAATTCTTCCCAGCTAATTATGTATGATGTATTATTGTATTATATTTTACTATATGTACATATGTATAATATATAAACTTGTGGTTTGTATAGAGAAGCCATACCCATACTTCAAGGGCTTTTCACGGGTACTTATGACTATACACAATCTTTGCCTTGCTGTAGACTTTAGAACCCAAATGCCTAAAATAGGACTTCCCTGCAGCTGAAACTGAGAGAGTGAACAAGCTCTCCTGGGTAGGAGAAATAGCAACAGTGCAAAGGGTAACTCAGGCACCAACATTCAAGGGGTGGGAGGAGCCTGGGAAGAGGGTTGTGGGGACAGAGGTTCAATTATTGCTCTATTAAGGAGCAAATGTGAGGTTAGGAGGGAACGGCAAAAGAGGTTGGCTGTGAAAGAAAGGCAAGGCTGCAGGACCCGGGAAAGAAGCACATTTTTAATGGTACAAGTTTAAACAAGGTTATAGCCAGTTGAGGAGGAGTCAGTAGAGTGGAGTGGAGTGGAGTGAGAGTAATGAAAATGTAAGAGACAGATGAAACTGCTAAATCTAATGTTAATTTTTCCTCATTATTAAAAGCAATTGATTTTCCAGCATCCCTAAAGAAGTCCTGGGAACTATGACATAGTTCTGATAATCCACACTCAACCACACCCCCTGATACTCAGGACCACCTTCATTCTTTTCTACCAGGGATAGTATAGAGGACCAATCCTTCCTATCCATCCCAAATTCAGTCTCATCCCTTCTGGAAGCCTTTCCAGATATCCTCCAGCAGGAAGGAATGGCTCTCTCTGAATAATCCTACCCCACGGCAAGTGCACATTTGTATAACGTGATCTCTTGAAGTCATCGTGCTTCTGATTTGCTTCATCACTACTGTTCTCTTAGTGATTTGCACGGAATGACTTTATTGAAATCACACAATTTTAAAATTGTGATCATGTTGGCAAACACAAATGTTCTTAATGTGTCTTTTGTTCTGTGCTTGTCAATGAGAAATGTATAAATTCTAAATGTGCTGGCTGGGGAAATATAAAAGGCAGAGATTCCTTATACAACTTGGACAATTTAGAGTTAAGACTTTTTTCTCTACAAAGAGCCCAGGTAAGATGTTGAACAATTTGAGACTGCTTCTACCCCCACCTCTGCTGTCAAGTGAAGATGATTGCTAGCATAAAACCCCATACCTAATTAAGTAGGAGAGTCCACTAAAGTAGACTTTTTCTTTCTTTTTTTCTTCTTTACTTTATTCTTAATTGACATAATAATTGTATATGCTTTGGGGGCATGATGTGATGTTTTGATGCATGTATAAATTGTGTAATGATCAAGTCAGATCATCACTTATCTTTCCTTTGTGATGAGAACATTCAAAATCCTATTTTGAAATGTACAATGCATTATTGCCGTCTGTAGCCAAACCAGAACTGTGCAACAGAACACCAGAACGTATTTCTCCTAACTGTAATTTTGTACCCATTGACCAGTATTTCCCCATCCCCCCTCTTCCTATTTCCTACTTTCTCTCCTCAATTTCTATGAGATCAACTATTTTAGATTTCACATATGAGTGAAAGCATATGGTACTTGTCTATCTGTGCCTGGTTTATTTCACTTAACATAATGTCCTCCAGGCTCATATACATTATGACAAAAGACAGGATTTTATCCTTTTGATGGCTGAATAGATTTCAATGTGTGTGTGTGTGTGTGTGTGTGTGTGTGTGTGTGTGTGTATCATATTTTCTTATCCAGTTCATCTCCTGATGGAAACTTAAGTTGATTCCATGTCTGGGCTATGGTGAAGAGTGCTGCAATAAACTTGGGAGAGCAGATATCTCTGAGATACTGACTTCATTTTATTTGGCTATTTACTAGGTAGGGGATAGTGCCGGATAGTTCTATTTTTAATATTTTGAGGAACTTCCATACTGTTTACCATAATGGCTTCACTAATTTACCTTCCTACTAACAGTGTATAAGAATTCTCCTTTCTCTACATCTTCACCAGCATTTGTTATTTTTTGTCTTTGTATGTGTGTGTGTGTGGGGGGGGGGGTTACTGGGCAATTAACCTAAGGGCATTCTACCACTAAGATATACCCCCAGCCCTTTTTATTTTATTTATTTTCTTGGTAGTACTGGGGATTAAACCAAGGGGCATTCTACCTCTGAGCTATATCCCCAGCCCTATTTTATTTTTATTTTGAAACAAGGTTCCACTAGGTTGATGAGAGTCTCACTACTTGCTGAGGTTGTCCTCAAACCTGAGATCCTCCTGTTTCACCCTCCCGAATACTGGGATTATCTATCCAAAAAAAATCTATCTATTGGCCATTTATTTTATATGTCTTTTTGGAAGAACTGTCTATTTAGGTATTTAGCCCATTTTAATCAACTGGTTTTGCCTTTTTTTTGGCTATTGAGTTGAATTCCTTATAAGTTCTGGATATTAACCCCTTCCCAGATAGTTTGCAATGTTTTTTCCATTCTGTAGATTGTGAGTTAGATATTTCTTGACTGCTCCAGAGACCCCTCTTCAGACCTGATTGGATACTTACATTCCTCTTCCCATAATGAGAGACTACAGGGCCTGATGATTGATAGTTATGCATCTGGAATGGGCCAGAGAAGACCTCTTCCGATGCATCAGAAAGGCCTAGGCCAGCAGGGACCCTAACCTAGCCACTCCCTAACCTTGGGACCCTGGGCAAGGTGGCTCAAGTGAATGGAAATGGCTGCTCCTGCTCTGCGGTTGCGGGGTCCTCTTATGAAGCTCTAGGGTGAACCAGTTGGTTATAGGTCCTGGAAAGCCAGAGACAAGGAAAATCTGATTCCCAAACAAAATCTGACAAGTAGAAACCAAATCTATTATCCCTAGGGTCCATGTATTAGTGAAACAAAATTAAAAAATATTAAGGTTGCAGGGTGGGCAGAAAGTAAAAAGAAAACTCTTTTAGACTGCCTAGGGCTTATCCTCTGCATAAGCAGCAGCATAGGGCTGCTTCTATATTTTATTTTCTGACTATGGATTCCCTAGCCTCACCCAACCACTAACTACCAAACTCAAAGTTTGTTTGGGAATAACATTTTCCATTATGCTCTGCATATATACAACTCCAATTTCCCTAACTAGATCAAGCACTTTGGTTTCAACGTTTTATCTGATTCACTTTTGCTAGCCTCACTGCTCCTAGTCCAGTGTTTACACATGGCTGTTTGCAATATAGCACTATTTAATAGAAATTGCAGGTTTGGGATATTTGAGTTTAAGATGTTAAAGCACAGCTTTCTTGGATCTTGGGAAGCCAACAATCATAATTAGGCATATTGATATGCCTATATGGCTTTCATACTGAAAAAGGAGCTTGGAACATTAGAAATAGATATACTTCTAAAATTATTGATATGCATAAAAATGTAGGGAGTGTTTGGCCAGGGGTAGAAGACAATAAAGTCCTTCACTATATTATCTCACTTTTATGAGTTATTAAAGAAAACTGATGCATAGAGACTCATGCAACATTCATTGCTCCAGCTGCATTGGTAGACTCTCTGTAAAATGGTGATAGGCACTCTTTGATAATTTTGCCTTCACTGAAGTCATCACTTTCCAAATGTCAATATTCTAGGAAGCTTGAATTTATCAGCACTTTCAATTCTCAATATTTTTTGGTAAGGCTTTAGTGAAGTCTGGAATAGAATTCCACCACCAAACACTAGACTATTAGGTTTATTTGACAGATTTCCCTACTAAATTTATGATTATTCAACTCCCAAACAATACAGGATAAGGATAAAGCTACAAGTAAGAAAGGAGGTCTGAATAAAGATTTAGCCAAAAGACACACACACAAAAAGACCAATGGACTTTTAATGATAAAAAGAAATAAAGAGCTGGCATGGTGA